>JANSLP010000133.1:0-80531 GCA_029298735.1 Ophiostoma sp. CBS 140.51
TTTCTTAAGAAAAACGTTAACCAGGTTTTTTTTATAATAATAAATAGGAAAAGAAAATATAGTATATTACTAGGATGAGCATTCCCGGACAGATATCATGATCTTTGCTAATGCACATGCCAAAAAGGAAACAAAATATCCGTCACTGTAGCGGATAGACATATTTGGCGCCCAGAAAACACGCCTTTCAAATAGAAAGTGCTGATGCAGGGGTGGCACATGTTAGGACCAACCACGTCTCCGCCGGCCTACGGAGTTTTAGACGGGCACAGTAGCCAAATAAGTGCAGAAGAAGTGCAGGAATGACGTATGATGTCAGGCAGGGACCTTTTCTCGTGTTTGTCCTGTCTTTTGTGACTTTCGTGCCAGTTGAATCGTGATCGTGATGGTGCCTCTTTCTGACTGTCATCATGCGCACGCTGTAGGACCCGTTGCTATTTTGGATGAAATGTCTTGGACACCTTGTTGTCCAATTTCTCCCCGTGGAATTGTGGCTGGTTCTTGTGCATGTTATACCACATCCGGGAGCCCTGGGGCACAAGCACCCGAGGAAATATCAAGTCTCGGACCGGGGGTCTTCTTGGAGTCCATCGGCTCGGGGATACTTTGCGGTTTGCACCCGGGCGGGGAAAATGTATAATAGGTAGCCGAACATTCGACTTCAAGTAGAAAGTACGAGTAGAGAGAGAGAACACTGAGGCTTGCGTCATGACCGGATTAGGAAAAAATCCGTCAACAAAGTATCGTACAGAAGACCATTTGTGGCACGCAACATCCGGAGAGATCGCGAAGAGCGATAATAAGTTCCGATTCGCTCCTGTTCTCGTTCAAATTTCAAGATCAATAAATTTTCAGCGATTTTCTTGGCCTATTATATAGACATTCAGAACAAGACTTCCCTTTTCAGAAAAACACCACTATTCCTTCGATGTACACACGAACACCGGCTGCTCTTTCCTTGTGGGTGACTAACAAGACCCCAGAGCCGGGGAACGAGGCTTTAACCGAAGCAGTTGGCGGAGACGCTAAACCTAATCTGGACCCAACAGACTGAAGACTTATCATCAGCCTCGCTTTATTCACATCGTCAACCTCGTCTTCTTAAAAATAAATTAAAACAAGATGGCGTTTACTGAAATGTTCATTTTATTTGTACTTTTAAATGTGATTAGTAGCTTTGTAACCGTGGGATTTCTCGAGAGAATCACACTCTGATCACGCTGATGCTATATACCGCCCACTCTCGCTCGATGTTCAAATCACTTACATCTCGGATAAAATAAAATGTGCCATTTAAACACCCTTTCCCGTACGGAAGACGGGCCACTTTAGACAGCAATGCTAAAATGCACAGGCGAAGTGATTTTATCTAGACAGTTCGTCAGAGAATGCTGCCGCCGCACAGAGACCCAGGCTTCGAACGTGTCTGAACCAGGTGATCCACCGCCATGGCGGCTGCAGTTGCAACATTGGGTTGGTTAGTTCTGCCCTCCCCAATCCCCCATCTTTCTAGGCAGCGTTTCGGATGTCCGACAAGCTTTTGGTTGACTTAGACTTAAAACAAAGATTGTGTGTTTTCTCTCCGAATTTGGATCGTGGAAATTCTCTTCCAATTCTTTGGGAGTCCTCTTTGGTTTTTGATCTGAATGATCTACCTCTTGGCACAAATACGCTTTCTTGAAGCACCCGAGTCGTAAAACTCAGGCCGCTTCGTACCTACTGCCTGCTTTTTACTTCCTGACTCTTGCCACTCTCAGACCCAATCATACTTCGGCTCATCCTGCCTCTTGTCCTTTTGACAGATGTGCGGCACGATAATGCGTGATCTACGACCTGCTCGGTCTGCCCTGTATCTGCACTCTCTGTGGCTCCTCTTTCCCCGAGCCTCACGGCTCATTTCTTGACTCCTTTGTACTTTCTTTTCTATTTTGAGGTGCTCTTTCTCATATTTTGCCTCGTTTTTTATTTGTTATATTTCACAGTGATATTCGTCCCTTCTTTCCTTCCCCGCCCGCTCACCTCTGGTAATGATCTACTGTATTTCATTGATTCTTTACTCTATGTCTGCTATTTCCCCTCAAATTAATTTACAGCCGAAGAACAGACAACCCACAGCTCTTTAAAGAAGACACGCGTCACTTGAATTGGTGCCGGCCGCCTCCTTATTGAACAACCGATTGCGTCTTTTGGGCTGAGATTGTGGTATAGATGCAGCGTGAGCCCACATCTATTCAAGCTTCATTGGATTGACGAGCTGCCGCTTGCTATCTTGTCCTCTTCCTCTTCATTTTTTTTTCATTGTCACCCAGTCACATCAGTCATGGCTTCGATATGGTCATCACAGTCCTTTTGGATAGCCGTTGCTCTGTTAGCAACGGCCTCAGTTGGAGCCGCACACGATTCGATTTCCAACCAAGTCAGCTTGGGCATTTGTCGGAAAGCAACTCCGGGACTGGAGTTTGCAGTGTGCGCCCAAAGCGGTGGTCGAACGGCACATATTACGACAGACGGCAGCGCCGTTGTTGGCACCAGCAATGGTATCTGGTCGCGCACGACGCCTTGTTACAAGAACATCACCGACAACACCGAGTTCTGTGTCTACACGAGTGAATCTTTTGCCGAAAATCACGGCATTACGATCATGACGTCGCCCTCGCGGGCCGTTCAGTTTTCCCACATACCAGCATTTGCCGACCCCGAGACGGTCCGCGGTGTCAACCGCGACATTGTCTACGAGACCGAGCACGGCCGGCGCAGCGACCAGCCGCCGCTGAGTTACCGCGTGGAGGCGATGCCGGGCAAGGGTTATGGCGTGGTAGCGACCAAGTACCTTAATCGGGGCGACCTGATTATGAGCACGACGGCGTCGGTGGTGATTGACTATGCGCTTTTCGAGTCAATCCCGGGTGAGGAGGTGAAGCGGATGCAGACAATCGCTGTGGACAGCTTGCCGCCGTTGCATCATGCGCGGTTTATGAATCTGTCGACGCACGACGCAACTGAGGGCCACGAGCAGATTGTGACCAAGATCCTGGCGACGAATGCTTTCGACATTGAGGTGGACAACGACGACGAGTACGGCTACTTCGTCGTGTTTCCAGAGAGTGAGTACACAGCGAGGAAGCCATGAAAGTGATTTCGGTGTATCGGAACGTTGCTGACCCCCGCATAGTTTCCCGGTTGAATCACGATTGCCGCCCCAACGCCGACTACCACTTTGATCACCAGACGTTGACCCAGCATATCCACGCCGTGCGGCCCATTGCCGCCGGCGAGGAGATTACAGTCTCCTACATGGAGTAAGTCTCTCTCGTCTCCTTTTTATGATGCTTGACTTCCCACTGACTCTTCAGCCTCATCAAACCACGCAAGCAAAGAATGGACAAGCTCAAGCACACATGGGGATTTGAGTGCAGCTGCTCGCTGTGCACACAGAACCGGGCTATGACCAAGGCCTCGGACGCCCGCATCGCCCAGATCCGCGACCTGCGCGACGAGTTTCGCGACTACACTGTGACATCGCGCGCCACGCCCGAGATGGCCGAGCTCTTCATCAGCCTATATGAGCAGGAACGCCTAGATGCTATGCTCTACGAGGCGTACTCGTACGCAGCGATCGAGTACAATGGCGACGGCGAGCCGTGGCTGGCGACCAAGTATGCACGGCTGGCAATCGAGGCCGGGCTGATGAGTGTCGGGACGTACGATGTGGACGTGATTGAGATGCGGCAGCTGGCGGCAGATCCGTGGAAGCACTGGAGCTGGATGTTGCGCAAGAGCCGGCGAATGCAATGGGGCAAGAAGGAGGTCGTCAAAGAAGAGAGGAAGGTCAAGACGGAGTAGTTGGCAAGTATGTATAAAGAGGGACATGGATGTTCGAGAAAGAAGAAAACAGCCGATCGAGAAGGGCGAAAGCTGCACATAACAGTAGGACGTCCACAGAACGATGTATGAATTCACCTTGATTTCAATTGAATGCCTTGGACAAAGAGCTGGCGTCCTGAAACACTCGTGAATGCGCCGTCGCACGTGGAGTGCGCTAGGCGTGGTTGGCGATTGGTGTTCTAGAAAACTCAAAAGAAAGAGAAACAGGGTGAAAAACGCCAGGTCCAGAACCCCTGTCACACAGCGACCCGTTTTCGCAGGAGCACTGTGCGGCCCTGCGGGTTTGCGGGGCGTGGTCCCAG
The DNA here is from genome assembly GCA_029298735.1 of Ophiostoma sp. CBS 140.51. Taxonomy (NCBI): domain Eukaryota; kingdom Fungi; phylum Ascomycota; class Sordariomycetes; order Ophiostomatales; family Ophiostomataceae; genus Ophiostoma; species Ophiostoma sp. CBS 140.51. The sequence goes on from JANSLP010000133.1 coordinate 4,188, forward strand.
TGCGGGGTCGCTCAATCGCACCTTTCTGTGAGCCTCTCATCAATGACGAACGAGCTAGAAGAGGCAAGAGTGTGTGAAGACAGAAGAGGGGCCAGGCGCGGGTTGGTTAGCAGCTTCTGTGTTTTGCATCGGGCCTAAGCTGCTAATATTAGGTCTGTTAGTTCTTCTTGGTTTTGTTTGGCCTGCTTCTGCTACTTCTACTTCTGGGCAGGGCGGCGTGCCTTGGAAGTCTCGCCGCAGCAAGGAAGGTGCGTCTCTCCTGCGCCAAAGAAGTGGACACTGACGCAGATAATACGATACGGGCAGGTCCTGTTTTCTACTGCTGGGCTATGTCTGGCTCTTTCCCCTTTTGCGGCTTGCCATCATTCTTGACAACCTCGTCATTTCCCCTCTATTTTTTCTCTTCTCACCTTTCATCTTTTTCTCCCCCAAATCTCTACCGTGCAAAAGATACCTGGCTACACCACCCCTCCTTTTGCGTACTCTTTACTATGGCAGACTCGACCGCAACAGCGCCGGCTCCGACCCCGGCTTCGGCGCCCTCTGATGCGACAAACAAATCCATTGAGGCTCTCCTTGAGGCCCGTCCTCCAGCAACCGATCGCTTTACCTATCTGACCCTTATCGAGGAGCACCTGTCGCCCGAGGTGCTGTCCACCCTCCACGTCGTCCTGCAGGATGCCTCGCTGACCCAGGAGCTCGGCTGGGACCTGGTTGACATGCTGGTGCCGCTTTTGCCTGCCTCCGAAGCCTGTCTCGATGACGTTGCCCGTCTCGGCAACCCCCGCGAAGTCATTCTCAAGGTGCTCGAGGTGCTCGAACGGCTCACGCCCAACCGCGGCGGCGGCGGCAACAACGCAAGCGACTTTGACGAGAACAATGTAGACCAAGACCCAGAGGAAGAGGCGGACGACAATGAAAGCAAAAGTTCAAAAGACACAGAGGCCACGACACAAGCATTTGTTGCTCTTTTGGGCATGCTGGCTATCCTACACCGCCGCCTCAAGACAAAATACCCATCGCGGTTCCTCGAAACGACTTTGCGCACAATTCTCGCCGCGTATCAACCCAAGAGCCCAGCTATGACAACTGCTGTGATGGGCCTGGTGCGGTCACTTGCTGTGCGCCGCCGACCAGCACCGCCCATGCGCCGGTCCGACTCCCAGCTTAGCGAGATGGCTCTGGCCAAGTCAACATCCCCGCCGTCTTCATCCGCCGCGGATGCTGCCAATGCTGCCAAACTGGCCAGTAGGAGCGCTATTGGCAGAGTCGGTGCCGACTTTGACCGATCGGACGATGCCGCAGCGAGTGTGCCAGACCCCGAGGCCGAAGAGCAGGTGGCACCATCTGAGGGTGCCATCCAACAGAAGCTGCTGCAGTCGTTTGTCACATGCATTCTAGAGGCCTACGTTAACGCAAACGACGTGTCATGGGCGCAGCGGCTGATTGAGTTTTACTACCCAAAACGTGTCGTACCGGACCGGCCTACGGAGCTGCTCGACTTTCGGGAGGACCCCGACAAGATTGCGCGGGACGCCTCCGTGAGCCAGCTAGTTGTATGTCTATCCCCAAACCCCATCCGCTAAAACCTCTCACCTCACTTTCTCTTTGCTAACGCATATCAGGCCCTCGCGCTGGATCTAGGACTCAAGTACTCAGATGCCCTGGTGGCGAGCGTCTCCAAGGGCCCCGTGCAGCGCAATCCATTTGCCGGCTTGGACGTGGCCGATGGCGGTCTGGAGAGCATTTCCCTGTCAACGGGCGGTGTCATTTGCCTGCTGGCCTACTGGGTCTTTGCATCGGACGTGTTCAAGTCGGACGCCACCGTCCCCAACCTGCGCGTCTTCCCCGACCACTACGCCATCCTTGAGACCTTTTTCGATGGCAACGCGGCCGCCCAGATTGCACATACTCCTGGCACTACCGAGGCCCTCGTGGCTATTGGCCTGTGGCTCGACCACCACAAGCTGTACAGCAACAACAGCGGTATCGATGCCTACTCGGCCGGCGACTTTATGCCCTACCACCACCTGCTGACGCTCTGCGCCGTCTTCCACCCGTCGCTGACTGTGCGCAACGCTGCCACGACACTTGCCGGCTCCGTGCTGCACGCCAACCCAGACGCCGAGGACCGTCTCAATATTTTGCAGGATCTGCTTGAGAACTGCATATTTGCGTCGCTTAAAGCGTGCGCCGTGACGTGGCTGCGCGAAGAGATTGTGGCGGCGACGGCAGAGGACGCGGCCGGTGACAAGACATTGTTTGGCGGCCCCGATGCTGTCGAGCAACTGCAGTATACCATCTTCCCGGACCTACAGTCGCTGGCAGCAGCCGACACTGACGAGTCCGGGTCGACGATGGTCGAATATTGGCTGCAGAACTCGCCGTTCTTGCTGCAGGCGGCCAACTTTGCTTACTTCTTGTTCTGCTCGGACAAGCTCAAGGCAACGGTTGTGCCGCCCGGCATGGGCCCGGCCATTGAGCAGCGGTATGTGGAGCCGCTGCTACAGGCGGCCACACGGCTGCGCAGCCTTGTTGGTGAGTCTGGTAGTGACGCCAATGCCAGCGGTGACCACAGTCACAGTCACGATGAGGGTAGCGGACTGCAGCATGTCGTCCTGGACTTGGATGTTCTGACTAGCCGCCTGAGCAGCATAATTTTTTCTTGAAAGCGGTGATGATTAGCGTTTGTTGATGATTTCTTTTCCTGTCTTCTTAGTTTTGATTTTCTCCTTCTTTTATTTTTTGCATTTTGTCATGCGCAACAAACAGGAAGTAAAGCATGAGTAAAATAACGTGATTTCAAATATATGAAACAGGCTTTCTTGGATGGGAAGATTGTACGATTAGAATTTGAACTTTCTTTTCTACCTTTTGTTTTCAATTTTGATTGTTAATTTGTTGGGACTCACAGGGCCGTGATAGTACTGTCATTTTGTTATCGTATTTTATTTTAATTCTGTTGCATTCGCTCCTGCCGTTTTCCCCGTCATACGTCATTTGTCAGGTGTGATTTCCTAATTAGGATAGTGGTGACCTGGTAAAACTGGAAAGAGCCAGGGGCTGATACGCCCACGACATTAGCGATTAGTTATCCTTCTGCAGGCGTCGCCTCTAGTAATTTAGAGAAGGCGCGAGTGTGCCGCCGGCAGATCCGCCTCGGTCAGAGACGACTCTGCTTTGCAAGCAAAGAAAAGAAAATGGTTTGAAGAAAAAAAAAACCACAACTCCAGCTCTTCGTCATTTGCTTGCGCGTTTCGTTCGTCTCGAAATCAATTGTGTCTGCGTATTTACCTTTTCCCGGCTGTCAAGACCCTTTTTTAGTGTCAAACTTACAGGGCACTTACACCAAATTAGCGTTTTGACTTGCACGAATACTAATCATTAAATCACAGTTGAAAACCATAGACGTCAATTCAACTTTCTTCGTCGTTGTCATTTCATCACCACTTGTTGCATTAGTTGTCCATTTTGACGATCTATGACTACTGTTATGTTAGGCGAGAAGAAGAAGAAACGAAGCTGAAATAATAGTGTAGAGGCAATAAGCTACACTCTGTCTCGCATTCGCATTATTCTTTTCACTGAAGAGTGAGACTTTAAGGTTCGCAGTACTTCCTGCTCCGTAGTCCGTTGGACAGAAAGTTTATATTAAAATAAGGTTATAAGGTGCACAAGAAGGAAGGACGAAAACGACGATAAATATCGCGGCACATGTCCCGAAAAGAGGTACCGGTCTGGGCGCAAAACAACCAGCAAAAAAAAGAAAGGGAGAGGGCCAACTGACACCGAGAAAGCAGCTTCCGTAGTGGTGTTCGGGTAAACACCAAGCGCGAGCAAGTCCGAGGACATGTCCAGACCAAAAGCGGAACGCTGCTCAAAACCCTCTCACTTTCTTTTTCTCGCTTTGGACTCCGGGCTTTGGATTGACTTTTTGGTTCGTGCTCGCTTTGTTTGAAAGAAAAGGAACCTGCCACACCTTATTATTTTTGACAGTACATAGTAGTCTGTAGTCTACAGTACTCCGTAGTGTGCTATGATCTGCGTATCGTTGTTGGTTGTTATTGCTGTTTTCTGCTGTATTCCACTATTCGCATTTCTAATCGTGATCCCCTTTCTTTTTTCGAAGCGCCAGACCGCGGTTTTCTGTTCTTGAGTCAGTCGCATGGGCTTTCCTGTTTAGTCGTATACGAACAAGACACACAATTATTAGTAAATGAGATCTTTGATTTTTTTTTCTCTTAACTTTTGTCGTCCTTTTCGTGCTGCCGAAAGGAAAACACAAATACAGGGCTGCAGGGTGGCATCAGAGCTTCGGTCATCGGTCATCTTTTCTCCCTCTATTCTTCGCGTTTCCGTTTCGAACCTCCGTATATTTCTTCTTTTTTTACTGTCTTTTTCAGACCCTGTCATTTCAAAGCAATATCGGCCCTTCCAGTCTTTCACCTCTGATTGTTGTTATAAAAACCCGGAAGGTTCGCTTTGATTGTGAGATTCACATTTTGGAAGTATCAAGCATCATCTCATACAAAAACACCGGCGAGCACTCTCCTCTGTGATATCACTCTCACCACACACTGCAACCCCATTTACATCATATCGCCTTCTTCATACTTTAACTCGGCATCTTTGTACCGAGTCATCCTACTTATACAGTTATCGGTCATTCACCAGCATTGGGCACTCGAATAACATACATTGCCACGCATTGACAGCATCACAAGTAATTTTCATCAAGCATCCCTGAGACCACAAAATCACCACTTCACTCTTCCTCCGACGGGCATGGATAGCAAGGAAGATCGAATGACTTCTTCGGGCTCCGACACGGACATGCAGGAGACACATCGATGGAGAATAGATGATGGCCGCAGTAATATCGACCCAGAAAAGGCAGATGACACAGTAGACGCGCCGTCTTCCGAGGGCGGGGAGGAGACGGAAGAGCCGACAACGACACAAACCGAACAAGCAGCTCTGGCAACAACAATAGCACCGGTCCTGCCCGCAGACGCACCAGCAGCGCCAGCTGCGGGTGGCATCCCCGATGGCGGCCTCCGTGCTTGGCTGCAGGTTCTCGGCTCCTGGGTCATCATGGTCGAGACCTTTGGCCTCGTCAACACTTTCGGCGTGTACCAAACATTCTACGAGACAGACCTGCTAGTCGGCAAGAAGGGCGGCTCGGCGACGGAGATTGCCTGGGTCGGTTCACTACAAGTCGCTCTCCTTCTGATCGGGGGTGTCATCGCTGGTCCGCTGTACGACGCCGGCTACTTCATATACCTCATTGCCAGTGGCCTGTTTCTGATCGTGTTCGGCCTCTTTATGACCTCGCTGTGCACCGAGTACTGGCAGATCATCCTCGCTCAGGGCCTCACCGTCGGTCTTGGCATGGGCTTGTCGTTCACGCCGTCCAACGCCATCTTGGCCCAATACTTTCACAAGAAGCGAGCTCTGGCTATTGGTATCAGCTCGTCAGGCAGCCCTCTTGCTGGTATCGTGTTTCCCATCCTCTTTTCACGGGTTCAGCCACACATTGGCTCTGCCTGGGCCACACGTATCATTGCCTTCATCCTGCTGGGTCTCGCCATCGTGCCCATTGTGTTTATGCGCCCCCGTGTCGCCCCTAGCCACGCTCGTCGCGCCCTCATCGATACCTCTGCATTTAAGGAGCTTCCCTACATGGCCATGGTTATCGGCAACTGCCTGGTATTCATGTGCGTCTTTGTGCCCTTCTTCTTTATCCAGCTCTTTGGTGAGCGCCGCGGCATCGGCGACAACGACTTCAGTCCCTTTTACCTCGTCACCATGTTGAACGTTGGCAGCGTCTTTGGACGCATCCTGCCCAACGCCATTGCCCAGCGCTACGGAAGCATCAACTTAATCCTGGTGTGCACGGTCGTCAGTTCCATCCTGCTCTTTGGCTGGATGGGCATTGTTAGCGAGTCGGCGGGCGCTACAGCCCTCAACGGCGCTGGCAGCACCTACCTGGCAGGTACCATTGTGTTCTCGCTGCTGTACGGCCTGTTTTCTGGCGGCATCGTCAGTCTGATTGCGAGCGTCATCATGGGCCTGACCAAGGATATGAGCCGCGTTGGCACGCGCATGGGCATGACCTTTTTCGCAACGGGCATTGCCTGCCTGATCGGTCCTCCTATTGCCGGTTCGATCCTAGGCGACGGTTTCTCCAACACCAAGTGGATGGGCATGATCGGGTTTGCAGCCACCAGCGTCACCCTCGGCACAGTCTCCTTCTTTGTCACGCGCTACGGCGTCTGGCGGGAGAACAAGAAGATTGTCGCATGAGAAGTGACGGTCTGTCAACTGTTCTGCCTCGTTCGGAGAAGGACATGAGAATGAATCTCCGTGATGTTGTTCGGCAACTCACTTAGGAGGCCTTGCCTATGAGAAGAGGGTGAGATGATATAATAAAAGAAGAAAAGGGGAAGGTGGGAGGGTGAGAGGGTGTATCGAGGGTGCGAGTGGTGGACTTGTGTGTGGGGTTCACTTGTGTTGATATAGATTTCCTTCTGTCTGGTTTTCTTTTTTATCGGTTTGCATTTTCATCCATCATTACATACAAAGCGTTTGCGAGCATAGATTTGCATTTACGCTGAGTCAGCGGCCCCATATCAGCATCAAGATAATCATTACGATAATAGTAAACAAGGGCACAAATTTCAATACACTTCACTCCAGATCGTCAGGTTCGCAACGGAATATTTTGAGAATCCCACATCCCAGTACCTGACTTGTGGGAGCTCCCGTGGTTCGGCCGAAAAAAAGAAGGTTTCAAACCCAATTAAAGCTTTCAAAGCACTTCGTCAAGTTCAAGTCATCATCGTTCGCGTTTATGGGATTTCCGACTTACACACGGCCCCGTCTCCATTCTGGAAAGTTATGCCGTCGGATGCATCTCCGCACTCTAAACACCTAGTAGGGTTGCGGCCATGGGGGAAGGGCCTGATACAGTCAGTTTACGAGTGCGAATGCTGATGGCCATCGACAAAATATGTTTTGTGAGACGTGTTTCTCTGCTCTGTCTTCGGTGCTCGATGCCTGCCTTCCCTCTTTTGGTGGTCGCACAGGACCCGGTTGGGGCAGGAAGGAGCTAACGCCGTTGGGCTGTCTCGAACTTACTGTTTTTTAGTTTGCGGTCTGGCGCGCAAATACGGAAGTCGCAGTGGAGGAGCAGAGGAGCTGCTCGCTCCTGCTTAAACTTTTCGCTTTGGTCACCATTTGTCAGGAACGACAAATATGTTGAAAGCACTGTTGTGGAGTCGTTGTCGCTGGGCAGTCGGCCGCCGAGAGCCAATCAGAGGCCGCCCTAGAGCACCAAGTTTTGCTGGATCAACACTGGCTTGCAGCGGATTGCCACGAATTGGACTGTCATCGCTTATTCATGAAAAGGTACGTTGCGATTGAGAGTTTGATAGCGTTGAGGGAGCTTCCAGGGCGGGGCCCTCTGTACCTTTTGGGCGCCAGGGGCACGCACCGCTCGCTCAATCACCCCTTCCTGCGCTTCGCGACTTCTTTCTCAATGGAAAGAAAATATGACAGAAAAAAAAGAAAAGAAAAATGGAAGAGGCTCGAAGAAGGCGCAAAGGAGGGGCGGGAAGGCGTGGTGGGGGAGGCTCTTTCCCGATGTGAGGGGGGCGCTGGGCTTGTGTCAAAGTCCTGTTCAAAGCGGGGAGCTCTGAATAAGCTTTCCAACCTCTGAGGCACCTTTGTGTGGTCTGTTGAGGTTGAGCGCAGTCGAGTGGCAGTCGGCAACTGTTTCCAATGCCTCTGGGATATGTGGCAGGTTGCCCATACCGGCATGCCGGCCTTTGCTGGCCAGATCAGAGTGCTGACGGCCATTGAATCTCTCGTGTATGTACGATGGGCGGTCGATGCACAATACACACCCACGAACGCCCCGTCTGACATAAAAGATGCATCAGCGACCAGCTGGCAACTGCCTACTATAAAAGACATCGACATAATTACTTTTACAGACGAGAAGTTGGAAATTGGAAATTGGAAATCGCAACAAAGCATCACCGTTCCTCCGTCCGGGCCCCGATAAGCACCGCGGTCCACGGTGAGCTTTGTTTGCGAAATGGAAAAGAGGGTATGATTGTGCGAGTGTCGCTCTTTCCGTGGCTGGCGATACGAAGACTGCTGGTCTGGGCATGCATCAAAAATGCAGTAAAATCAGTAAAATAAGTAAAATAAGTAAAATCGTTATAGACGACCGTTATGCCATTGGGAGCTGCTGGCAACTACGACGTATCGGGAAAATTTGCATCTCGACGAGGAGGGGCAGTCAATTCCGTGATGGTGTGCTGGATGTGTTAGGTTCGTTGAGTGACATGCTTTGGCCGCCTTTGTTCCATGCATTGGGCAGGTACATATTTACATATGTCACATACGCTTGCCAAGCCCCTTTGATTTTAAGGTTGCAAAGACAAGGCAAGAGCAAGAGTCAAACGCCATCCGTTGTAAATGGGTTTGCACCAGCCACGTTCTGCTCGGGACGCCTTCCATAAATGAACAATGGGCGGACCGATCGGCCTAGACAAAAGACGAAAAGACGAAAAAAATCGAGGGACTCTGAAGAAGAGAAAGGAAGCTCTCAGATGCTGGCAAGAGCCAGGCGAGTTTGGCCGCCAGACACTGTCCAAGTAGCCCACCCCCCACTTGGATACGAGAGTGACATAGTGGGAGGAAGTACGTCGTAAAAGAGAATGAGAAAGAGCAACCGGAATCCTGGACTGTTCGCGTTGCGGTCCTCTTTCCCTTCTTGCTCACGAAAGCTCACCGTCGTTGCGGGAAGGCGCCAACAAGGTAACTGTTCAGGGGTACCGTTGCCGTTATGTGCGAGTGCAAAATGCAAGGCGCAATGAAGTATCAAACTTGTTCCTTTTGCTACTTCATACTTACATGGTGTGAGTGGTGTGAGCGGCCGGCCGAAGTGGAAGAAACAGCTCAAAGAGCTCGAGGGGCTCTTACAAAGGCCTAATGCCGCGCTGTGGTGCTGATTTGACATGCTTTCCAATTGATTACGACACGCCCAGATGGCGTGCGCTAAACATGAACCCGCAAGATGTGCTTCGTTCTTTCCCCTCCAGAACCAGAGTGGCCACCTCCACCCAACGCCTGTCGCAGTTGCCCGCTCGACCAGCTATCCTCGAAAATGCAAAGTGGAATGCGCGCGGGCGTACAGACAGGAGCAACCCGGCAAGTTAAGAGTAGGAGCTCCTCAAGGTAGGTGGCCATGTAGCGAAGATCGAGTGGCAGCTTTCGGGGTATATAACGCGCGCTTTCCCACTACCTCTTTATCCGTCTCGATCTCCTGCTTCTTCTCTTTCTTCTTCGTCTTCCAGAACATCATCTCCACTTGTCTTCTCTTGTGAACGGCCTTCTTTTACACCAATAATCCCACATATACCCAACACTTCTCACTCATTCCATATCCTTCACAATGGCCCCCAAGGTTGCTATCGTTTTCGTGAGTAGCTTTTCCCAGCAAGAAGCGCCAATGGCTCACCTGTGTGCCTCCAAAAGCTCCAGAATAAAAAAAAATAAATGCATCAGAAACTAACATGTATGCTCTCTATCTAGTACTCCCTCTATGGCCATATCCGCCAACTGGCGGAGGCTGAGAAGGCCGGCATTGAGAAGGCTGGCGGCACCGCCGACCTGTACCAGGTCGAGGAGACACTCCCGGAGGAGGTCCTAACCAAGATGCACGCCCCGCCCAAGCCCACGGATATCCCCGTCCTGTCCGACCCCTCCACCCTTCTCCAGTACGATGCCTTCCTGTTCGGCATCCCCACCCGTTACGGCAACTTCCCCGCTCAGTGGAAGGTAAGCTTTTCTATCTAAGCTATTTTATAGCTATACGGCAACCTTTAGAGACAGCATTTACTAACACACTTTCAGGTTTTCTGGGACAAGACTGGCGGCATCTGGGCCTCCGGTGGCTTCGCCGGCAAGTACGCCGGCTTGTTCGTCAGCAGTGGTACCCTCGGCGGCGGCCAGGAGTCTACTGCTCTGGCTTCCATCAGCACCCTGACCCACCACGGTATCATCTACGTGCCCCTTGGCTACTCCACCTCCTTCCCCCAGCTGGCTCGCCTGGATGAGGTCCACGGTGGCTCCCCCTGGGGTGCCGGCACCTTCGCCGCCGCCGACGGCAGCCGCCAGCCCACCGCTCTTGAGAAGGAGATTGCCACCATCCAGGGCGAATCCTTCTTCAAGATCGTCTCCAAGTCGGCGTGACTGCAAGGCAGCGCCAATGGCGGGAAGCAGGCAGCCCCTGCGGGTCAGGCTAAGCAGGCCGCCACTGCACCATCCGCCGCGCAGAACGGAGGCTCATCTGCAGCCCCCGCTACTGCTGCCGGTGCTGGTGCCGGTTCCGGCGCCGCCGCGCCCAATTCGTCCGCGCCAGCTGCGTCTGGCCCTCAGCAAAAGACCAAGTCCTCCGAGGGCGGTCCTTGCGGACTGCCGGCGAAGTGTTCGATCCAGTAAAAAATATTGAAAACCCAGAAAAAAAGTTGATATACATAGTTACATAAAGATATACCACATAATAAAATTTGGAAAAAACTGAAAATAATCGCCTTGTCTTGAGTGTCGAATGTCGTCGCATCTGCATGTCGTAGCAAAGTAATAATCCCAAAGCAACAATGATTACACGTCGTGTAAGCGCGCAGTCAGCGCTAACGCCAGTTGAGTTCCATTTTACTTCAATATTACTTTTACTTTCATGACATAAATGCCCATAGATGCCGATTTCTATTTAACTTTTGTGTACATACAATGCATCAATTCCAGACATCGTCCCTTCCTTGATTTTTTTTAATTTTGCGTTACATCCTCCTTCGCTTACAGTCTTCTGAGGACGTCCTGGACAACCTCCTCCGTCTTCGCAGTGCCGCCCAGGTCGGGGCTCAGCAGCTTGCCCTCGGCCAGGTTGGCGTCGACGGCAGCGTAGATCTTGGCAGCGGCCTCCTCCTCGTTGAGGAACTCCAGCATCAGCGCCGTGGAGCGCAGGGTGGCGATCGGGTTGGCAATGCCCTGGCCCTGGATGTCGGGCGCACTGCCGTGGCAGGGCTCACCAATGGCAAAGCTCTCACCGACGTTGGCGCTGGGGACAAGACCCAGAGAGCCGACCAGAGCAGCAGCACCGTCGGACAGAATGTCACCGTACAGGTTGGGGGCCACAATTACGTCGTAGTACTCGGGCTGGCGGAACAGCTTGTAGACCATGGAGTCGACAATCTGCTCCTCGACCTTGACGCTGCTGAACTGCTGGGCAGCCAGGGCAGCGCGCGCTGTCGAGCGGAACAGGCCGTCGGTCTGCGATAGGACGTTGGACTTGTGGGTGATGGTCACCATGGGCTGGGCATGGATGCTGGTCGACAGACCGCCGTTGGCAAGCTCGGCCTCGCGGATCTTCTGGCGGCGCAGCGCAATCTCGCCGGCCATCGTGGAAATGCGGTGCGACGCAAACTCGGAGATGCGCTTGATGGCCTCGGCCACCTTGCCACCGCGGCCCGTCGTGTCCTCGAAGCTGCGCTCCTCCTTAACATACAGGTCCTCCGTGTTCTCGCGCACAATGACCATGTCCACGGGCTTGACGCCCTTCTCGCCTGCTGCTGTCTTCACGGGCCGCACGTTGGCGTACAGGTCAAGCTTCTTGCGCAGGGCAACAATGGGCGACGAGTAGCCCTTGACGGCTGTCGTCGGCGAGGACACGGCACCGAAAAGCGCACCATCGCACTCTTTCTTGAGCGTCTCGACCGTGGCGTCGGGAAGGGCGGCGCCCGTCTTCTCGAAAGTCTCGAAGCCGGCCAGCAGGTCGACAAACGAGAACTTGAGGCCCAGGCTGGAGGGCAGGGCCTCGAGGATGCGGCGGCCGGCCGGGATGACTTCTCTGCCGATGCCGTCACCGGGGATGAGGCCTAGGGAAAAGTGTGGTTAGACAGCCGGAAATGTAGCTCCAAGTGCACATAGAGACTCACCGATTCTCAGGGTACGTCTGGCTGCCATGGCTGCGGTTCAATGACTCAAAATCGTGGATTGAGTTTGGTTCGTGATGTTCTGGTGACGATTTGGGTGGCGGCTGTTTTCGGCCCCTCTAGATAAATTTTTACAGCGTGCTGTGCTCCCTCTGTAGGGCAGGACGGAAGGGACTTGTGAAAATGGTACAATTGCTGCCAATGGCGGGGTACCGACAGCTTTGCGCGATCCATTTTCGCCGCCGACTATCGGAACCACGCTACGACGTATTTACGCTGGAGACCGGCAGGGAAAGAACGACTGTTCTCAAAGCCGTCTGAGGCGTGCGTTTACCGCAGAGTGGGGCAACGATTCGCGATTCTGGAAGAAGGAAAGCGCGGCAGCCACTGTTGGTCCATGCGGTTGCTCCCTTTTGGCTCTTCTGTTTTTTCTATTATTACCCCCTATTTCTCATATTAAATACGGGGTAAGATTAGCGCACTTTACCACTTCCCATCTAGCAGACGACCCCTCTACGACATGCGGTGAGAGCTTGAAAGCTCGAGAAATGCGTCTTCTTCTGTTCCATGTGTCCTCCGTATCTGAAAAGACGCGTCGTTTGTTCTTTCCGGCTCAAGTCTTATCGTCGAGTCGCCCGGGGTACTGGGAACGGTCTGTCAGATCGCCCAAACGGTTGAAACGGTTGGCTGGGATTGCAACACGCCTCTGTGGCTCTTTCCCACATCTCCCATGGAAAGGGGAAGGGGCACTCCTGCCTGTCGTGGGTTGCGTCAGGGGTTTAATTGGCGAGGGAAGTCGTGTTCCTGGTGGACTCCGCCGCATAAACTGCCAAATCGCTGCACGGTGGACCACGACATGCGAAACGCTGCGTGCGTCAGTCGTCAGAAGCTCCCTCGACAAGCAGTCCCGTACGGAGCACAAGCTTCCATTTGTTCCTTTTTTGTTCTATTCATTCCGTCCCAGAACCCCGTCAACAAGGAGACAAGCTCCTGGGCCCTGTTTCTGACAAGCCGGCATCGCCGCCCTTTGCTCCTTCCGTTTCGTAGTTTGATCTTCTTGCCTTTTTTGTTTCCCGTTTCCCACGGTCGTGGTTGCCTCTTCGGGCATGTATGCTGCACCGTCTGGCGAATCGTGCTCGTGATGTCGAAGCTCGCCCGCTCTCCCATCAAAACCCTCACAGACTATTGTAATACCGCGTCGATACGGGCAACGCTCCAGAAAACGGTGTGCTGCAGCTCCCCTGAAACAAGACGATTCTGGCCTGGTCTGGTCTGGCCCCGAGGCCCCAATAATTTTAAAAATTGGGGTGCCACACAATAATTGGCAAAGACACGCCTCGTTGGCCTGAGAAAAGGTCCCACTCCAACGCCATTTCGCTCTGGCATTCCCTTCGATTTGCTGCTTGTCAGACTACATTCTCCAGCCACAGAGACGCAGAGACCAGCCAAAAGAAATCAAAATAAGACGGAGTTGGGTCATACAGGCCAGGTTCGCGAGAGAAAACAGACAACGGTTGGTGCGAATTGAAAGCTGCCTCCCGTGGCCTCATCTCACAGGTTCGGCATCGTGCCTTCCTTCTTTGACTTCACTTTCTCTCTTTGTCTTCCTTCCCTTTCTGTTTATACCCACCACCTATATTTCCCTACTCTCCTTTTGCCAGCAATTTGCCCTCTCTCTCTCAATCTCTCCTGACGCAGCAAGCCTACCTATTCTGCATCTTCCGACCAGCCAAGCTACTGCAGCTCACACGCAGATTTCTCCTTTTTCTTCAAGGACAAAGCCGAGGCGCAATCGACCCATTCCCCGAATCGACCGACAACCTGCACCTGTCTGCGAGTACGTCTACGATCGCACCTTCCGGCCTGTACGTCGTACTCTAGCATTGTTTCGACAGTCGCGACTTCCTGCCTTGACGACTTCGAGCACAGTTTCAACAAGCTCCTTCCTCCTCGAGCCATATACGCTGCTGCCTTGCGCCGTGGGCGCCTGCCGCCATATTTGGACCGTCTTGGGCGTTCTTTCCTTCACAACACACAATACCATACCACAACACCGCCACCATGAGCCAGGTCAAAAACCTTCGTGCTATGTTTGAGCAAAAGGGGGACTCAAGCCCCCCTGACCGCGGCCGGCAAGGCTTGCCTTCTACGCGTATGTTTTTCTTTCTCACACCCGATATGGTACGTCAATCGCATGCTAACCTATTTGTTCACAGCCGCCGACTCCCCTCGACCGCTCTCACGCGTGCGGACGAGCTTCGTTACCGTCGAAAAGGACGGCCGTGTTGGCCTCCAGCGCGACACGAGCAGTGACTCGATCCCGACACTATCAAGGACTTTGTCTGCGGGGACCGAGTCTGATGTTGCCGTGCCAGGTGTGCCCCTGTCACCCGCCAGGAGCCGGTCACCGGTTAAGTTGGAGGATTCCAAGCCGGCACCCATTGCCCAGACTCCTAAGCGGATACCGGCTCCGATCCCAGAAGAGTCAACGCCAGTGACGCCGACAAAGGCAACACTGCCGACGTCTCCGGAAGAGCCGGCACAGGAGGCCGCTGCCACGCCGAAACCCCAGCCGCCAGCGGAGGTCAAGATTTCTGCACCGACTCCCGTGCGCACCGACAAAGACAAAGCCCCCAAATCACCCAGCAAGTCGCCGAGCAAGTCACCAAGCAAGAACTTGGATACGAAGGAAACCCAGCAGAGGGACAAGTCGCCAGCCCCGTCTCCCAGAAAGCTGTTTGCCGCCAAGCTGACCGACAACGAGCCTACATCGAGTACGCCCAAGAAGCCATTGGAGGCAACTGCTCCTGCGCCTGCTCTCGCAGCTGCCCCTGCAGCCAATGGAGTAAAAAAGGCTGCCGAGGCACCCAAAAAGGCTCCCGCGGCGGCCCGGCCCAACGGCGCCACCAACGGAGCGTCCAAGGATGCGTCTTCATCCCGGACCACTTCATCTATCCCAATGCGCCCCAAGGCAACCAGCAAGGAGCCGCACAAGCCAATCGCAGCCAGCGCCGGCAAGAGCGCTCCGAAGGCCATTTCGACGGTCAGAGCCAACACGAAGCCCTCGGCCAAGTCCCCCGGTCTTGCTGTGAAGACGCCTACAGTCAAGACACCCAAGACACCGACCAGCCCAGCCAAGCCGACGACGACCAAGGCTTCGACAACGACGACATCTAAGCTCCCCAGCAAGAAGCCATCGTCTGCACCGATCACGGCCTCAGCTCCTAAGCTGACAGCCAACAGATTATCGACCTCGACCACCGGCAAGAAGCCCGCAGCAGTCCAAACGTTCCCGTCCAACGGCATCGGCTTTGTCAAGCCCAAGGTCAAGTCGCCCACGCGGCCCGTGCAGCTGCCATCCAGTCTGACTACCCACACGGCATCGTCCGCTACCAAGGCGGGTGTCCCACGGCAGTCGCTTTCGCGGCAGTCGGGCAACTTCCTGTCGCTGAACCAACCGGCAGGCGCAGGATCAGCGCGCTCGCCCAGCCGGACCAGTGTTTCCACTTCCGGTGGTACCTCTTCTGCACCCAGAACCCTCCGGCGGCAAAGCTCGAACGTCAGCCGGCCGCGGCCCAGCATCGGCCCCCCGCCCAAGCAGACAGCTCGTGACCACCCCGTCACGAAGAAGGAGAAAGAGGTCGACGAGGGTTTCCTAGCGCGTATGATGCGTCCCACGCAGGCCTCGGCCCTCAAGACGGCCGACAAGGCTCAGCTGTCGCCGCCGCGGAAACAGCCCGTGGCGGCGCATGTGGCAGAAGTTCCGACAAAGACGACAACTGCGAGAAAGAGCTCTGCACCTCGTGAGAGCCTGGCTGCTGCTGCACCGGTCGCAAAGAAGACAATTTCTTCTGCTGATGCTGCTGCTCCCAAGCCACAGCCACCGACGATACCGAACCCCCCGCCGGCATGCATTACGCGGAATCCCGACTTCCCGTCCCCGACTGCCGAGGAGAAGGCGGCGTATCATGCACAGGTTGCCAAGGCTGCGAAGGCGGCTGAGCCGACTCCTGAAGTGGCTGCCCCTGCTAAGGAAGAGGAGCTTGTTGTCGAAGAGGCCCAGGTCGAGGAGGCTGCTGACGACGTGGCCAACGAAGAGATTGTTGAGGAGTCGGTCGAGGAGACTGTCGAGGAGCCCGTTGAGGAGCCCGTTGAGGAAACCGTCGAGGAGGCTGTTGTTGAGGAAGAGGCTGTTGAGGAGGAGGCTTCTGAGGAGGAGGCTGCTGAGGAGGAGACCTCTGAGGAAGCTGTTGAAGAAGAACTCGTTGAAGTGGCGCTTGAAGAAGAAGAGGTGCCTGTTATTGTTGAGACTCCGGCCGAGGAGGATGAGGAAGAGGAGGAAAAGGAGGCGAGCCACATCGAGTCTGTGGAGGGTGAGGCTGAGGAGCCTGTTGAGGAGCCTATTGAGGAGCCTGCGTCAAAGACGGCTGCCGAAACAGCATCCGAGAAGGAGGATGAGAAGGAGGAGGAGGAGGAGAAGGAGGCAAGTGCCGTCGAGAAGGAGCAGGAAACGTCGCATATCGAGGCTGCTGAGGAGAGCGAGGAGGAATTATAAGCCACCTGCTGAGGACAGCGACACGTCTGCTGTAGAGGTCAGTGTCGCCGACAGCGATATACCCGAGGCGGGCATTGGGCAGCACGAAACCAAAGCATTATTTATCATCCAACCATCTACATCTACGAGTTATCCCTTTTTTGTTTTACATCGGCGCTCTATATATCTCCTGGGAATTTGATTCTCTGTTTTTGTTTTTGTTTTTCAATATATTGTATTTAATTTCAATTTCGTTTTTGACTTACAATATACCAATTTACATATACAAACACACATATTTACAGATGCAAAAATCTTGACAAAGGAAACTGTATACAAAACAATCTTACAACATATGTACCGTACTCTCAGTCTTGTGGTTTAAATTAGATAGCCATACCAAGCTCCGGCATGGGAGTGTCTGCGCTCGCTTTGCGCACTCGAATGTAGCCGTCAGCGTCGGCTTGGAAGTCATACACACTGTAGTAGGTGCCTGGTCTGGCTGGCTCAACAACTTCAACAACGGTCTGCGTATCGTCTTCTTGGCCGCGTTGGAGTGTCGGCAGAGGCTTGTTAAGGTCGAGTGGCGGTCTTTGGATCTCGGAATCGGTACTGTCTTTGGTTCGAAACAGGATCGATCTCAGGGACGAGAGGGAAAGTGGGCTGACAGACGCTTCTGCTACTCGTTTTTCGGACCGGGACTGCCGCTGCATGTGTCCTCTAGAGAGACGAGAATGAGCTGCGGTGTACCGATCGGGGAGGAAGCGGCAAAAAAACGGCTTGAGTGCAGGCACGGAAGCCACGATCTGGATGGTCAGTATGTGAATGCATTGACTTGCAGTGAAAGGGTGGGCATACAATGGCAATGTCGAGCTCGAGAGCACTGGCCATCAGGGCTGGTGCAGAGTTCCATGTAACATCACCGTCGGTACTTGTCATGGTCTGCCACGTGAACACGGTCCGTGCCGTTCCGGCTGCTACGACCAACATGCCGCCCACAAAGAGGCTGGTAACAACAGCAGGAGGGAGACAAAAGTTGAAGCGTTTGCGTTTGAGTGTCGGACCGGCAATGACAACGCGTGTTCCTCTAACTAAAGAGGCCGATGATGCAGATGATGAGAGCGTCGACGACTCGGACCGGTTCTTGCTTCGGTTATGGCCCCTAGACCAGGGCGTATCGGGTTGCTTGGCGGCATCGCTTGCTGACTTGGCGACGGCCTTGGCTTGGTCGACGGCTGACCAGTATTGAATGGGGAAGACGATAGCAATGACAAGATCGGCAACGGTATTGATGGTTCCAGCTGCCAACAAATGGCTGGCCTGGTTGATGCACTGGCGCTGGGCGGACAGAGTCCAATAGGCCGAGACGGGACGGCACTGGAAGATATCAACAAGGAGAAAGATGGTGGCGCTGGCCAGTACGATTGCGGCCAGGCACAAGGCCATACGACGAGCGGCATGTTGACCGCTGGCATGGGTGATGCGGATGAAAAGGGCCAGCATCGACAATTTAGTCAAGTTTGTGGCGCCGTCGAATAGGACCTGCATCGCGAGGCTGTACAAGTTAGCGGAGTCTGGTAATTAGTCCAATGTTCACTTTTACATACGTCAACTTTAGCCCTGGAATGAATGAGCTGGGCAAGACACCCCACACATGTTGGCCCCATTGCAGTGTCTGTTCACCTGCAATACCGGCAGCGGAGAATGCCGTTGCGATTGTCTAAGAAGTCAGCAGTGGGTCTTTGAATAGAAGACCGATTAAATATACGTACAAACGCCATGAGAATAAGCACATCGTCCGAGCCAAATCCATGGGTGATGCGGCACCGCGTGTAGATGCGGACACCAACGAGCAGTGTAGTGATACTGAGCAGGATAGAGAGCAGGATGAGGACCGCCGGTCCGCGAGTCGCCGTATCGGCTACGGCCAGGTGGAGCGACGGCCATGACAGCAGCTGTGCAGGTGGACGTTGCATATTGATTAATGGAGGGTAAGGTGAGAAGAAAAAAGTGATGATCAGAAAGTGAGCAACGAGGTCGAAGTCGACCAAACTCCTTTTCCTTGCGGACGAACAGAACCGGAAGAAAACAATCAGATAAAGACGAGATGGGGACCAACATAAATAACAAATTCAGTCTCTGTTTATAAGGGCTGTCCGGATAGGATCGAAGGGCAACTGCCGTCCATTTTCAAGTAATAAAGGGGTAGCCCTGCCTCGCCTGCCTCACCTGCCTCAGGTATGACAGCATGCCGGTTCGTCAGTATCACCATACTGTCATTTTTCACCTGCAAGGAGTCCTTTCTCCTCTGTGTTTGTGATCTCCGGGTTGGCCTCCGGATCATCCTACATAAACTGGGGCCATTTCCGATGGCACGTCCTCTGCTCTCGTGAAGCACGAAATAATGACAAATGGAGTTGTTGTAAATAAATTAGATAAAATGGTAGGGCAACAAAACAAATCGAGGCTGAGAAGAAGTACCCGCCATACAAAACATACCAAATCCTACTTGTTTACTGTGATCCGGCACTGCCTTGCTACTTCCTTCACTTTCTTCCGTCTGCCCTGTTTTATTTTGTTTCCATAACGGCCTCCAATGTTTTAAACACGAGAAAACGGTGCCTTTGCGCTAGTATCTGTGCTTTTCTTCACTCACCATTACATCACCATCAACCGTATAACGTACGACATCCGACCTGTTACTTGGACTCAATAATTTGCCACATGGATGGCCCTTGCTTGTTTGAATGGGGGCCAAACTCGCACGTTTCTTTTGTCTCGCGGGATGCCCTTTTTGTCTTCCGGCAGGACTAGCACGGATATTTTCTCCGGCAATTTTTGCTGGCAAGCCTGTGGCAACTAAAAAAGTAAACAGCCTCCTGTCAAATGTGATCCACGAATCCCCCACGAATGGCGAGGTCCAGGGCCCTGCTTCTGAAAGAAGAATAAGATGCGATTGGTGCGGATTCATGGTGATCCGTGGTAAGGCTGAGAGGGCCGTGACCTGGGTGGCCTGTGTGTGTTGAGTGTGACTTGAGTGTGACTTGAGTGTGACCTGGGTTAGGGAATCTGCAGGTGCTCCAACTAGGAACTTGAAAGAGTGAAGAAATAGGCTACGCTCGCCCCCTTGAGAATATGGTACGGCCACCGAGGCCGCGTACGAGCCTCAAACAGGCCGGGCTTCTTCGTCCAGGAATAGGGCGTTGGATACGAAGAGATTTCCCAAATACTTTGTATCAATAACATATCAGCTATCACAGAGTTCACATACTCTTATGACTGTCTTTGTGCCATTTTGCTGTTTCAAAACAGGTCTTTTCTTCATCAGCACTGCCTTCCCGCGTGGAGATACAATCTCGAGAGTCCGGGATGTAACGGTTGGTCTCCCCCCGCATAGTGATCACAATTACAGTGACAATGAAGACCTGCCTTTTGTGTGATTTCTGAGCAGTCGGCTTTTATTAAGCTCTATTCTAGGCGAATGCTGCCGATGTTGCTGTCCGGGTTGCTTTGGCCTGCACTTGGTGAGGCAAATGGTGTTTCGGATTATGGGAAAGCGCAAATGCCTCACAGCAGGACGTCACTGTCGTCAACAATCATAACTCATATCTGATAAAATAAACATATTCATGCCAATACTGAAAAGAGAGAAAGGTATGGAAACGAAAGGAATTGCCATCATCGTGGTGTTGGCTCGTCGTGTAAATCAATTTCACGTGATGCGTCATGTGCAGTCTAATCAAGGTTTGCTGACTTATCTTTTCACGTGACTGCACTAGGGCATTCTGCCACCGCCTGACGCCCACACAATCCGCTACGTGCATTTTCTTCCCTTTTTTTAAAAGTGGGTCAAACTTTTTTTCTGCCCTTCCCTCCGTCCCACCTTAAACTTTCTCGCCATCGATCTCGACTTTCTCTCTTTCCTCCTCTTCCCAACCAAACATTTCCCACGCAATAATCCTCACCATTAGATTTTTCTGTTCTCTATTGGAAGACGGTCAAAATGTCTAAGATCACCGTCGCCGGAGTGCGGTAAGTTCATGCCAACGATGGAGATGACGACGGACGAGCAAAAAAAGTCGGAAAATCGAAAAAAGAACATATCTTCTAACTTCCTTCTCCAGTGCCAACGTCGTCGAGGTCCTCGAGTACTCGAACGAGACCAAGAAGCGTAACTTCCTCGAGACCGTCGAGCTCCAGATCGGCCTCAAGAACTATGACCCCCAGCGTGACAAGCGTTTCTCGGGCACCGTGCGCCTGCCTTCGGTCCCCCGCCCCAACATGGCCATCTGCATTCTGGGTGACCAGCACGACATTGACCGTGCCAAGCACGGCGGTGTCGACGCCATGTCGGCCGATGATCTGAAGAAGCTCAACAAGAACAAGAAGCTCGTCAAGAAGCTTGCCCGCAAGTACGACGCCTTCATTGCCTCCGAGACCCTGATCAAGACCATTCCCCGTATCCTGGGCCCTGGTCTGTCCAAGGCCGGCAAGTTCCCCACCCCCGTCTCGCACTCCGACTCGCTGTCCGACAAGATCACCGAGGTCAAGTCCACCATCAAGTTCCAGCTGAAGAAGGTTCTGTGCATGGGTGTCGCCGTCGGCAACGTCGGCATGGACCAGGAGCAGCTGGTTGCCAACATCATGCTGGCCATCAACTACCTGGTTTCCCTGCTCAAGAAGGGCTGGCAGAACGTTGGAAGCCTGACCATCAAGGCTTCCATGTCGCCTCCCCGCCGCGTCTACTAAGCGGTGTCTTTCGTTGAGTGTGTGGGCGGTCAAGTCATCATGTTCTTTTCTGACTTTTCCCTAAAAATGGGCAATTGTCTTGTCTGCGTCCTTGACTGGATGCGGACGAGGGGATCGGTCGAGTTCATAGTCTAGATAGTCTGCTACAAGACCTGCAATAAAAAAAATTGCAAAAAAATAGTGTGCATAGAATGTGAATGTTAAATTATGACTTGGGGATAGAATGTTCAAGAGGATATCAAAAACTGGGCAACCGTACGGATGGCCCAATATCTCGTCGTGCACAAGACAACGGGACGGCATACGATGGCAGGTGTTTGCCAGCAGCATAGTCCTCTACATTATAGATACGAAAACTCTGCACCTGATGCACTCGGATGTATCTTACTGCGAAGAATCTGCGTCTTCTGAATCTGAACTCTCGTTTTTTGAACAGCGCTGTCACGCAGCCAACACAACATCTACGCGCTTGTGCACACACACATACGTGCATCTTCGAAAATATATGTCGAGACCACCCCACAGCCATGAACCGAAGATGTCGTCCACGCCAACGTGTAAGGGAAAAGGCGATCACATTAGTCTAGGAGGCCGGGAACGGAGGAAAACCCATGGCGAAAGACGGAATGTCAATCAGGAAGAATAACCCTCAGCAAGCCGCATTAGCGGAGCCGCCGTATAAATGTAGTAAGGGTCTACGTCTTCACTTGACGGTGTAGATTTCGTCCCTTGCTCGAAAAAAAGAAAGAAGAAGAGGAAGCAAAGTTTCCAAAAAGTTTCGGCGGCTCGATATTTATGGGAGTGGAAAATTTTGGAAAGTGGGGCGCTCAGACTGAGACTAGCGTGGTTGGCCTTGAGGACGTGCGATAAGAGGTGAGAGCGAGGAGAGCTGCCGATTCGCGGCTTATCGTCACGTGCACCACAGGCAGCTCTTTCCGACCGAACCTGACGACGACACCCAACAACGTCGGCAGCATAAAACACCAGGAGGACGATCATCTACAAGTCTAACCCGTCAAACTACAGAAATATGACCTCAGAACACATCGACGGCCTGCTGGCCCGCTACCTCGGCCTGCTGCACGAGTACACAGAGCTGCGCAGCCAGCTGTCCACCCACCAGGCAAGCATGTTTGGCAACCTGGCCCGCGCGAACTTTTCGGCTGAGCGTGGCTTTCGCTATGGTCCAGACCACTTTGACGGCCGGATGCAGGCTCTGGTGCGTCTGTCTCTCTCGGAAGATGACAGCGGCAGTGAGCCAGCACCGTCATTTGCGGTGACACGGCCGAAAAAGGAGGTCGAGGTCGAGGCGACAGACGATGCCATGGAGACCAAAGACGCGGGCGAGAAGAAGCAAGAAGATGAGACAGATACAACAAAAAACACGACAGAAAAGCCCAGACCCAAGAAGAGCAGCAAAAAGAAGGAACCAGCCGGTCCGAGAGACCCGCTGCAGTGGTTCGGCGTTCTGACGCCGATGGCCTTAAGACAGGCTCAAAGTGAAGCTATCGAAGTCATTGACAACATCGTTCCTCGACTAACAACCCTCAGTGCCGAGATGGCAGCTGTGGAGATTGAGGTCCGGCGAGCTCGCAAGAAGAGGGCAAAGGCGTTAGGATCACAGGAGAAGGAGGGCAAGAGCACGGCAGCAAACGCGACAGAGGCAGCAGTACCTGTTTGAACTATACGATTTTTGAACGATATACAAGAGAGAGCGGATGACGCCCGACATTGATGCTCACCCATCTCTACCCTACGTCAACTGAGCAAAGAGGTTGTTGAGCGACTCCGCCAGACTCGGGTGCGCCCACACAGCCTCCTCTAGGTCCCACCAGCGCAGCCCACCCATCATGGCCGTCTGCACCATCGCCATGACCTCGCCGCCCTCGATGCCCAGACATGTGAAGCCCAGAATCTCGCCCGTCTCGACATTGACTGTCGCCTTCATCAGACCACCCGTCTCGTCCGTCTCGAGCGCCCGCGCCACACTCGTCATGGGCATCGAGACCGACTTGACATGGCTGTAGTCATTGCTGCTCAGACTGGCAGCCGTCACATCACGTTCGTGGATGCCGACGTGGCCGAGCTGTGGGTCCGTGTACACAACGTACGGCGTGTAGTTGCGCGACTTGGACGAGGCCGTCGTCAGCTGTGGATCTTTCTCGCGACGACCGGGAATCTTGCTAGTCCGCGGCAGCAGGTTGGACGTCAAGATACGGAAGTCGTCGTACGACATGTGCGTAAAGGCCGGCCCGCCGTGGACATCGCCTAGGGCATAGATGCCTGACGCACTGGTAGCCAGCTTATCATCCACGACAATGTGGCCGCGCGCATTGGTCTTGACGCCCGCCACATCGAGGCGTAGGTCTTCCGTGTTGGGCTTGCGGCCGGCTGCCAGTAGAATGTGGCTGGCCCGAATATCCTTCTTGCTGACCTGCACGTGGTCTGGGCCGGCAACAACAATCTCAGCAGCAATTGGGCGTTCGTTGGTGGTGTCCTCGCCACCTGACGCAGCTACAGCAGTCACATCGGCAGACAGCAAGACAGTGATGCCTTCACCCTGCAAGATCTTGGTCAAGGCCTCGGCGACATCCGTGTCCTCGCGCGGCAACACCTGCGTGCCATGCTGAACGACAGTGACTTCGGCGCCGAGACGGCGAAAAAGCTGCGCAAATTCGAGCCCGACGTACCCGCCACCCACGACGATCAAGTGAGCAGGCACGACTCCTAGCTGCAGGATCGAGGTCGAGTCCAGTACGCGCGCAGGCGGCACCGTCTCGAGCCCGGGCAAGCTCGGCCGAGCCGGACGCTCGCCCGTGTTGAGAAAAATGAGGTCGCCCTCAATTGTCTTGCCCGTGCCGGCCGTCGTCGGCGTGATCTGCAGCGTCTTGGGGCTTGAAAAGGCCGCGGATCCGCGGTAGACATCCACACCCGCACGCTGCAAGCGGGCTTCGCTGCCGCCACGGAACGAGGTCACAATGTCGCGTCCGCGCTGGCGCACCTTGACCATGTCAACACCCAGCTCGGCAGGCGTCTGGTTCCTGGGTCCGACGCCATAGTCTGCAGCACGGCCAGTCAGGTGTGCGACACGGCCCGAGGCGACGAGTGTCTTGGTCGGCGTGCAGCCGACATTGACACAGGTGCCGCCAATCGCGCCGCGCTCGACAATGGCCGTCTTGCGACCGGCGGCAGCAAACGCAGAGGCCAGCGGTGTGCCCGACTGGCCGGAGCCGACAATGATAGCGTCGTAGTAGATGGCGGCAGTGCTTGCCATTTTGCGGAGAGGATAACGTCGGTGGATGTTGCTAGGAAAGGGTACTCGAAACATGCGATGCAGGATGCTCGTCGAGATGGTGAGGTTAAAGATGGATGCAGTATAGTTTTAATGATAATGACAATTGTATTATGTCTGTAGATTCATTTACAATGTTGGACTATGATAAAGATGTCTTTTTTACGAACTGGAGCTGCCAATGCTGCTATACGGGAGCTGCAGTGTAGATCCAACCAGTGATGTCAAGCAGGTTCCCCTCACTTGCAGTGCTTTGCTTCCAGCCGTTGCACACTTGTCCTTCGTAGCTTGCTTACGCATGAGTAATCCACTAATATACAATTCAAAACACTAGCATTTCAGGACTAAACTTAACGAATACTACATCTGCCCGTATTAAACATTGCTTTGAATTATGTATTCTAGGGTTTTATGTATGTGTCGTTGAAACGTAGGAATAATTTTGCGGACAGCCTGTATCACCATTAAGCGCCCGACGGCTCCGGCTTCTCAGGGAACGGTGATTTGCCCAGATTGCTGCGGCACTCTTGCTTCCAGTTCTTGGGGGTGTACTTGTCAACAATCGACTTGAATGCTTCCAGAGTGCAAAACGACTCGTCGCCCTCCAGGTGCTTGCCAGCCGGTTTGCATCCCGGAATTAGAATCACATCGTCGTTGTACCGGATACGCACATAGTAGCCATCCATCTTGTGCTTCTCTACGTCTGTCAGCTCGGGAGTCGGTCTCCGGCCAATGCCTATCGGTGCAGAGGGCTTCTTAGATGAGAGGAAAGACGGCAGGTAAGCAGCCCAGCCCGTTCCTGAAGGCGAGGCTGGCGGTGCTGGTGGCAGCGATGGAGTAGCTGTCGTCGGCGAGGCCTCGGAGGCCGGCTTCTTGAACAGCTCGACTGCCAGGTGGCTCGTAAATGGCGGCCAGGTCGGCATCTTGTGGCCCAGACTTGTGAGAACGGCCGCCAGCGTCGTGTCGTGGCAGCCGCTGATGCCGAATCGGAACAGGTCATTCTGGCCGCTGGTCCCGGCCGTATCGGCCTGCGTCACCATGCGCGCCGTCAGATCACCCATCAGGCCGCCAATACCCAGTGTTCGGTACTCGAGCGACTCGTGGTAGCCAGCAAACCACTCTTCGAGTGCCACCTTGTCAATGTTCTTGCGGACCTTCTCGTCGTAGAACTCTTTCGGCAGGCGAGTCTCCGGTCCGTGGGCTAGTGTCGCGTTGATCGTGTCCATGACACCCGAGAGTCGTGGCCGGCCATCGACGGCCACACGCGGCGCATCCGGGTCCATCCAGTGTCCAATCTTTTTTGTAGCATACTTTAGTTCCTCTGAGTCGTTCCACCGCTCAGCCGCGCGCTGTGCAAATGCCCGCGAGAGTGCCGCAAAGCGCCGGCAGTTGCCGTCGTTGGGAAACAGTGTCTCGTCGGCCGGCGCACGAGAAACAATGGTAATGGGAGCTGCATTCCGGTCCCGGTCGGGGTACAGGCCCGTAAATGCCTGCTGCATCGACTCGAGGGCACGCGGGATGGGTGTTGCCCGCAAGAAGAACAGACGGTCCGGGTCCTCAGGGCCCAATTGATCGGGCAAGAAACCCAAACGCTCGACGTACAGCTGCCGCAGCCGCTGGCCCAGTCTCAGAGTCGTTGCCCGGCCCGGGTCCGTCAGCATGCCCATGTCGCACAGCGCATCCAGCTCGCCTCTCTTGCCAGCAGCCAGAACGGCCGTATCGTTCTCGCCAAACGTCTCGAGGCGGCGTTTCCACGCCATTGTCCCCAGAGGTTTTGTTGCCGAGGCACCGCCGCCAAGGCCGACACCGGCGACGCCTGGATCCTGGTCGTCCTCCAAGATGCAGGCCCGGAACTGCTTGACGGCCGAGCAGTAGGGCCAAAAGGGGTGCAGGCCGGCATTCTGGAATCGCGGCGAGACGGGAGTTCGCTCGCCATGGCGCATCAGAACTTGAACCAGCTGCAGCTCGAGGCCAGAAGGATAGAGCTGCCGCAGCTCTTCGTCTGTGTACGGCTTGCGCGGTACGAGGGTGGTCATGATGTTGTTGGGATGAGGGTTGTCAGGGGGAAAGAGGTTAGGTAGAAGGGGTGCCTGACTTGTCAGGGAATAGGAATGATGCTATTGGAATCTTTGGAGAAGCAAGGAGACAATGACTCCATCTACGATGTAGGTGTTAGCAACCCCTTCCCTGTCCTCTTGCGGAGAGTCCTAAACAGGAAGCCGCGCCTGTTATGCACTGTTAGTCAGCGCCTGCCGTGCAGCGACTTCCGGCTCGTGGCCCTGTCATGACGCATTATTCGCTATGATTTTGTGCCTTTGGCGCCGTTTTGCTCCTCTCTTTGCTGTCAAAATCCGGTTTTAGAGGGGTAATTAATACGCTGGCCCTGGAGAGCCGGTCATTGGTAGCGTAGCTTAAGCCGACCTGCCGGCCCCGGTGCTTTCTGCCGCTGGAAGCTCTGAATTTACAGTGGTCTAATTGGCTGCACACCTGTATCACAATAATTTTTGCCAGGCACTGATAAAAGCTCCACTTTTTTCAACGTCTTCCTCCACACAATAAACGAAACCGAAAAGCAAAAACGACAATCGGTCAAGGACAACAGCCAACCACGTTGACGATCCCTTCCCTTCCTTTTGACCACCCACGCGTGGTCTACCACTCGGAACCGATGAGGGACTCCCGTGCAATTTGCCTGCTCTGCCGCGCGCGGCAGTCCGTCCAGGCGGCGACGCGCCGAGGAGCTCTTTTCGACGGCGGAAACAACAACATTCGAGGACGATGGCACTCGACAGCAGCTGCTGCGGACTCGACGGGGCCGGCAGATGCCTCGACATCGACGAGCGACAGTATTTCAGCAACCAACAGCACACAGAACGAGGGACAGTCGTCTGTGATCATCCGCGAAGAAACAACAGGACCGCGGAGACGACAGCCGATATCAAGAATGCAGACATCATCGATACAACGAGGACCGCCATCCAGAGTCATCCGACACCGGGCATCAGAAGTTGCAGCCCTGGCTGTGTTCAGGGACATTGTTGAGAACCAGAACCGGGCCGAGGAGAGACAGCCAAAACGAAAACAGCCAGCCGAGGCAGAAACAGCGGCAGAAGGAGAAGGAGATCTGGACCAACTGGCCCACGAGCTCGGCCAGGCACACCTCCAAAAAAAGATTGAACAGCTCCAGCAGCAGCAGCAGCAGCAGCCGAGTGCAGGACGAGAGTCAACGGCAAGCATCGACCTGTATAATCACCTGGTCAAGCTGACACAGCTGCGGTCACACTCCGACTCAACGATTGCCACGCTCTTCCACCATTTCGAGACAAACATGTACCCGCACATGACCGAGAACTCGCGCGAACTGCCCAACATCTTCCGCCAGGCGGCGCACCAGCTCGTGCGCGAGGTGTCGGCAGCCAAGCTGGCCAATTTCCAGGCCAACGACCTCCCGAGCGTGGCTCGCATCACGCAGATCCGCCGGCAGCTCGATCTACTCAACAAGCCGGCACCATGGGTGCCACTCATTCTGGGGCTGGCTGCCGAGATTGTGCAGCTTACAAACAGCATCAAAAAGAGCAGTGTTGGCGAAAGTGTTGACGGAAGCAATGTTGACGCCAGCCCCGATAGCAGCGACTCGTCGACGTCGGCTCGTGCAAAAAGAACGGCTCTGGTCGGAGACCTCGTCGAGGCCTGGCGCATGTTCAACTTGCCAGACATTGTGGTGGCCGATGAGGAGGCGCTCAAGAATACCCCAGTCACCGAGTTCCGCATGCCCAAGCCCGACCCCGCCCGGCTAGAAAAGTACACCATGCGGCGTAACATCCAGCGCGGCCTGGCCCTGCTGTTTCCCCGCTATGCACCTGAGCAACTGCGCGAACTGACGCCAGCGGTCCTGGCCACATACGCAATTCTCGCCGATCCATCCATCTGCACGCCAGGGATCACGGAAAGGGCGCACGAGTTCATGCACTCGGTCACGGAGATCTTGGCCATTGCCTCCCTGAGGCGCCGTACTGTCCCAGACATGTACGAGAGCCATCCGGATTTGGGATCGTACATCCTCACACGCTGGCCGCTCGTGGGCGGCCCGGGCGAAAACCAGAGCCAGGCCCAGCAGCAGCCCTGGCCCACGGCAAGGAGCTCCAAGGACGCGCGCCGGGCCACTCTCGAAAGCATCCACAAACAGCTGGACCAGGCGCTGCTTGTCCGCAACATTCAGGCATGCGAGGCCGCTTGGGACCGCTTCTGGTCAGCCGTGTCCGTCCCGGACGTCGAGGGCCCCGAACGGTTGCGCGGCAGCGGTGACATGCTCGACTACTTCATCATGGCATTCACCACGTTGCGCATGTCTGACCGCGCCATTGCCGTCTGGAACCTCATGACCATGGCCGGCATCAAGCCCACGCTGCGCACATGGACCTCGTTCATCGAGGGCTTTAAGGGCGCCAACAACCCGGCCGGAATCCACAATATCTGGGAACGGCTGGTCGCCTCAGGCATCCAGGTTGACACCGCCGTTTGGACAGCCCGCATCTCTGGTCTGATCCAGTCTGGCGACACCGAGGCCGGCATGCAGGCGCTCGACGAGATGCAACGCCTGTGGGAGGCCTCTCAACAGGAAGAGAAGCTAGCTGCCACGTTGCGCCAAAAGGTGAGCGGCAACAGCAGCAGCAGCAGCAGCACCGATGACAGCAAGAAAGACGGGAAAGACCTGAAAACAAGCAAAGAAAGCAGGCCCCAGTCCAAGGCCATCAAACCGACCATTGAGCCCGTCAATGCCGCCATTGCCGGCATGCTGCGGCGGGGCGACATGGCTGCAGCCAAGAAGGTTCTGGCCTGGGCTGGCCGCCACGGCATTGAGCCCGACATTATCACCTTCAACACGATCCTGCGGCCGCTCGTGCGCGACGGTGCTGCTGACGAAGTCGCCGGTCTGCTAGACATGATGCGGCAGCGCAACATCCGCCCCGACGAGGCGACCATTACCATCTTGCTCGACGACACCATTGGCGGCGATGCCATGGCGGGTCGCAGCCCTGAAGAACGTGCAGAAGTGGTGAAGCGTGTGCTTGCCGACGTGGAAGCGTCCGGTCTGGACGCCAACCAGCAAAATTACGCCAAGATTATCTACTTGTTGCTGCAGGATGATCAGGCCGACGCAGCCGTGTCTGTTGTGTTTAAGCGCATGCGCCAGCGCAACATTCCCATGTCATCCCACATCTACACCATCCTGGCCGAGGAGTACTTTATGCGCAACCCGCCGGACCTCGATGCTGTGCGCTACCTGATCGAGCATGGCCAGCCGGGCGTCCCTGCCCGACAGACCAGTCCGTACAAGGCGAGCTCCGAGTCTGAAAAGGGGGTCCCCGTAAGAGCTGAGTCTGTCTCTGTCTCCACATCCGACGTCGCGAGTCCAGTTGAATCTGAGGCGGCCGACCTCGACTCGGACTCGCCACCGGTGACGCACACGCCCCCGACGTTTGACCGCGTCTTCTGGGAACGCGTCGTGCGCGGGTTCGCCCAGGTCGGCGACACCGCCAGTGCCCAAAAGTACTTTGCCCACATTGCCGACTCTGTGTCGGTGACGTCGTCGACGCTCGAGGACCTGCTGCGCGCGCTCATTAGCAACAACGAGTGGGACGCGGCTGCCCAGCTGGTGGCCAAGGTGCAGGCGCAAAAGACGGTCCAGGTGCAGAGCGGCGTGGGCGGCGAGACGGCGCGGCTGGTGGATGCGCGGCAGTTTAGGCACCGCTTCTGGCATCTCGCCAACCAGCATGGTCTGTTGAAGGAGCAACAGTAAACCTGTAAGAGGAAAGAACTCATATGAAACCCCCATGTGGGGGAGCCTCATATTATGAGCGTAAATATTATATCCAGCATAGTAGAGCATATGAACACACATCTGTACAATAGTAGAAGGAGAAGTAGAGGAAGAAAAAAGAAAATAGAAAAATCGCAATTTGCCCAAAATGCTCGCCGCAACGCCGATCCAAAGTGCAAGTCTTAAACCTCACGGCATAACCCGTTCCCAAGCCCATGTCGCATTCATACACATTATCCAACAACCAAAGCAAAGTAGCCTCCCCCAATCTTGCTCATGATTCGTCCATTGTCTCGTCTTCAGGTTGTGACGTGTCTTCTGCTGCGGCTTCCTTGCTGCCGTGGTTGTCCCTCAAAATGTTCAAGATATTCGTGAGAGCCTCTGGCTCGACCGTCATGTTGCTGCCGCCATCATTATTCTGTGAGGAACTGCTAGCGTCGCCGCGCATCTCGCCGTTCCGGCCCAAATTGAGGCCACGCGCCCGCTCGAGATGTTTCCGCGTCGAGCCTTCAATGTACTCCAGCCGCTCCCGCCGCCAGGACTTGCTGTCGCCCGCTCGCCCACTACTTCCACTATTGTCGCCAGCCTCCTTCTCTTCGTCGTCAAGCGCCACAGCCGCTGCCAGGCCGGGCGCCTTTTGCCGCAGTTCGCTCGACAATTGACGTAGAGCCGGCAGTTGCGATAGCGCAAATGCAGTTGTGGTTGTGAGTGGCTGGGCGGCGTCGCTTTCAGTGAGCGGGCCGCGATCGAGCAAAAAGGCAAGAGACGCAGCAGACGGTGTAGACTCGGGTGTTCTCGGTACTGCCAGCGTCCGTAGCTTGGCCAACATCGCTTCGTTTTTCTGGGCCTCGACGTCCAGCAGGTGTCCCAGCTTGATGGATGCCTGCAGTCGGCGGTGGAGATGTGCAATCGACGCGTCGTCCTCTTCTCCAGCGTCCCCGTTCCCTGCGTCTGCTGCGTTCCCCTCTGCTGTTGCCGCCTCAAAGTCCAATCCCTCGTAATGTGCCAGCCGCATCCAGTCGCGATCTTCCGGCTTCACGACCAGAATGTTGCGCATCGCGTAAATCTCAAACTTGTCAAAGTTGCGGTCAATGGAGGCGCACAGAAGAGTCTCGAGCTGGTGTGTACCGTTCTCGACCTCGTGGCGGTGGGCATCTCCGGCGGCAGCCTCGAGCGCGTCTTGTGACAATTTCTTTTCGCCGCGTCCTCGTTGGAAAGAGTCCGGCTTGAATCCGAGGCTGGCGGGCGGCTGGCGGAGCAGAGCCTGTTCGACACTGTTGAGAGCGCGTTCGGCGAGGATGTTGACACTGTTGATGATGTCGTCGAGGAGGCTCTACATGTCGTTAGGCTTGCACAATGGATCAGAGAGGAAGACAAACAAAACTGATCGTCTTGAAGAGAAACCTTACCACTGGCGGATAGCCAAAATGCTCAGTGAGCAGCTCGGTGTCTGCTGTGGCTGACGAAGCCATAGCGGTAAATCGTTTTCCGACAAGAACAGTCCTCCAATCGAGTCGTCGTGGGCGCGGTCGTGGTTGTGGCTGCTGGTTATCGTGATCGTGGTCGTTGACGATTCTCGTGCATAACTATTTAGTATGCGATCTTCACTACAACGCGACGCGTCGTTGGCGCATTTAGAGAGGGGGATACCTGCCAAAATTGTTGGTGGGGGGAAGTTGCGCTAACCGTACACTTTATGTTCGCACTTTCCCCTGTTGCAAGCAGCCATCACTACCGCCTGGCACCCGGGATTAGTCATATTTCCTCTTCAGGTAATAGCGTCCTACAGTGTCAGACTGGGCGTTTTCCGGCGGTGTCTACGTCACTTGCACCTGCCCATCGCAAGCCTCTTTTTGCGACTCAGCCTGGCTCTTTCTTTAAGACATCTGGAACTAACATTGTAATCACGACAGCCTCAGCTAGGCTTAGGCGGCCAAATAACGGACACAGAAAAAGATGTCAAAAGGACCATCCGTTCTCTCATCACTTTCTTTCAATTTCCCCTCCAATTACACCCTTTAATTACACCCTTTCGCATCATCGCATCCATTGCATATTTCACAATCCACTCAGCATCCGGCCCACCATGTCGGGCTTTTCCAACGTCCTCAAAAACGGCTGGCATCCGGACAAAAATGCCGATTTCAAGAAACAAGTGGTGAGTCTTCTCAAAATAGTTTCAATATAAAACCCGGTGAGGCCATACTGACAGGTTAGACCGGCATCTGGAAAAAGGACGACAGCGCATACGACGCCCGCGCCGACCACGTCTCGCGGCCACTTTCGAGTCTCCGCGATCCGGACTCGTTCGGACCCCCTCCACGCCATGTAGCCCTTGGAAGTGAGCCCAGCGCCAGAGGGACGGCAGTCAGCACGCACCACACGGCCTCGAGCACGGGCTCGGGTTCGTATGCCGGCTCGCATACAAGCTCACACCACGCACTAGCAACACCAGCTCGGCCTTCTCTACCGTCCCGGCCGCGCGCAACGTCGTCAGCAACCGAAGAAGACGAGGAGCCTCAAGAACCTCAACCCTATCGGATGGACACGACCGGCCTCAACACTTCGCATCTTCCGCCACCACCCACACGCAGAGACGGCAGTGGTATTAGCCGTAGCCCAGTGCCTCCCTCGTCTGGTCCTACGAAACGGCCGAATGCTGTCCCGCCTGGCCTCCCGCCTCGTCTCCCACCTCGGTCGACACCTTCGCCCAACCCACCTGCAGGCGCTGGCCATACCAGTACACACCCACCCCCTCCACCAAGACAGCCAGCCCACCCACGAGTCTCTCCGGCCACTACTGGCAACACCGGCAACACCGGAAACGACACACACATCAACCAGGACGCTGTAAACCGGCTCGGCCGTGCCGGCATCTCTGTACCCGGACTTGGTATTGGAGGACCAGCAACAAGTGTAAGTGCACATAGCGGGCAAGCCCAACCGACTGCCCTCTCGGCTATCAACTCTCTCGTAGCAACATCCTCTGCCTCAACGGCACATGAGCCAGTACAGACGGTCAACCACGCACCGCCAGCATCACAGCTCGGCGAGCTACAGGCACGGTTTGCCAAGATGGGCACAGGCGGCGGTGTTGGTGGTGGAACAAGCCGCACACCGTCGCGGTCACCAGCACGTCTTCGTGCCAATTCTGGTGCACTCTCTGGTGCGCACTCCTCGGCTGACGTGTCCGGGTCATCTACGCCAGCCTTATCTTCTGGGGCAGCGGCAAGTATTGCTGCCGGCAAGAAGAAGCCACCTCCGCCACCTCCGGCCAAGAAGCCAGGTCTGGCGGCTGTTAAACCGCATGCTGCAGGGGCCGGCAGTCACAGGACTGACAACGACGATGATGATGCTCCGCCACCGATTCCAATGGCAACACGGCCACAGGGATGGTAGGCGGATGGGATGGCATTTGTGCCAGAACATCGGTTTTATGGAGTTTATGCTCGGAAAGGGCTAGGAGAATTGTCAGTGGAGATCATTGAGGAGTTGTAAGATATCTCAGGGCGTATCTGGCATTGCTACCTGCGTTGCATTTTGTCAAGATTATTATATTCTCATTTCGCTTTCACTACACTTTCACTTTCACATTGCATTTACTTCTGAAAAGGCCTTGTAAAGTAAGGGAAACATTAAATTGCCAAGTTAAATTGCCGACTTTTGATTCATTTTCCTTTGTCTTAAAAGGAGGACGTGGTCATTTTATCTTTTGCTATATGTGCAACAAGTGTGACCAACTAAAACACCCCGAGAAAGTATAAAGGTAAGAGCGAAGGTATAGAAAATCCGCACGACCAAAGCAAGCTCGTCGTTGTGGC
The DNA here is from genome assembly GCA_029298735.1 of Ophiostoma sp. CBS 140.51. Taxonomy (NCBI): domain Eukaryota; kingdom Fungi; phylum Ascomycota; class Sordariomycetes; order Ophiostomatales; family Ophiostomataceae; genus Ophiostoma; species Ophiostoma sp. CBS 140.51. Next base: position 38,413 of record JANSLP010000133.1, read on the forward strand.
TAGACCATGGATGATTTCGGCATCAAAGGCACCAATCAGCCCTGGTATCCTGCCACACCAACGAGCACATGCCCTGGCCCCGAGCCTCATTCCAACAGATGCAGAGAAGGACAAACAAGATTTACACCTTGATGCTCTTCAGGCCGTGCTGCCAGACAATAATGTAAGGCGTAGTGCCGTCCTCACGGTAGTTGAGGAGAGCGACCCTGAAAAGTTAGCGTCAGAAGCTGTCAAGAAAGGAAAGAAGGGGGAAAACAGAAAAGAAAAGAAAAACTCTGGCAGCGACTTGAACTTACAGGCCATCGGGGTTCATGGACTCGCCGGTGTAGAACTCAAAGTCCTTGAAGTTGGGCAGGAGGGTATCCTTGACGAACTTCTGGGCACCGCTCTCGAAAGCCTTGATCTCCTCCTCAGACTTGCCAGCCTCCTGGAGAGCGGCCTTGACGGCCTTCAGGTAGCCCTTCAGGTAAACCAGGTAGCCCTTCTTGTCGAACGAGGTGTTCTGCAGACGGAAAGAGTGGACGATGTTGTTGACGCGGACAGCGGAGTCCTCGAGGCCCTCATCGGCCTCCTCGGCGGAAGCGTTGGCACCGGTGTTGACCTGGACAGCCTCCTCGGTGATCATAGCGCAATCGGCCTCGAAAACAATGCCGTTCACATCCTTGAGGTCGTACGAGTCCGAGATGATCTCGTCGCCGGTGAGGATATCCTGGAGAGGGGAAGAAGTGTTAGAAAAGGCTCTAAAAGGGGTTCCTGCGCCTTGATGCCGATTCCCGATAAATGAACAAAGCGATCAATTCTGCCCAAAAGGACAAACGTCGAATTTGCCAAAATCGCCAAAGTCCACCAAAAATGGGTTCGAAAAATCGCTGGAGTCGTTCTTACCTGGTAGATAAGCATCTTGACGGTAGTGTGTGAGGATGAACCGTGAAAAGGAGGGAGAGAAGGTTGTGGTTGTCGAGGTACGTAGATCAAAGAAGTGGTCTCTTGGGGTCGAAGGGGGAAAGAAAAACGACGGCTGTCTACGAATATATTGATTTTTCTCTCCTTCTCTCCCTCTCTCCTCCTTCCTCGAAAAAAAAGAGAGGGGCAAAAAAATAAAGAAAAAAATGTATTGACATAGCGTATTTGGCGGGGTAAGTCACTTCACATAATAAAATGTATGGGTGGGTACTCAGCTTGGGCCATCTTTCGCTGGGACAACCAAAACTACGGCGCTAGCCAGATAGCGGGCTAAGCGGCTTGGGTTCTAGACTTCTACAGCCAATCACGGGCGGCCATTCTCTCAGGCACCGTGAACGTGGAGCTGCCTGAGGCAGATACAGCTGGCCCAAAAGCTCATATCATCACATTGTATCACGTGACATATCACGCGAAAAGCCGGCCTTTTAACACCGATACTAAAATCGGCCGATGCGCTACTCCGAGGCTGCAGGGGTTTGCAATAGGAGGCTGACCCTGGTGCCAGACGCGTCAACCACACAAAGTCGCGAATCGGAAGGAAAGGGCAAGACAAGATTCAAGGGGGAGCAATCACAGGCAGCACTCGTTCCAATGGCCTGAGAGCAATCAGCCTCGAAAATGGTGGCTGTGAGAATGCAGCAGACAAATGGGCCGACGTGGCGCGTCGAGGAATCAGATATTCGGGCACATAAGGCATAACGGACGGTCGTCTCCGTAATCAGATGCAAAGAACGAGTGTCTGAAGGATGGATCTGGGCAGAGGAAATGCAAAAACCGGTGTCGGAGAACAAGGGGCAAATGTGAAGAAACAGGAGACTTTTTGCATATTTTTCGCTGTCACAGGGGTCTTCAGTGACGGAAAGTCGCCTCCTGTCCTCTGAAAAGACTGAAAAAGGCGCTGGCGCTCGGGATCCGCGGAGCGGCCGCGGGTCAAGCGAAATTGGCCCCCCCTAAAAGACCCAGCCGGCAGGTGCTGGTCCACCAAAAACTGCCACAACGGCCAGTCCCCAGCGCCATTGTGGCCCAGAGTGGCTCCTGCCCTGACAAGATCGTCTTACTTTTTGGGCTCTTTGTTGCGCCTTGCCTGTTCCTGCCCTTTTTGCCATTGGAATACAGTATTTTCCTATCCTCATTTTTAACCTTCTTTTTCCCTTCCTTTCTTCTTTTGTCTTTCTCTTCCCACCTCTCGTCCTCACGGCCATTCGCAACTCACGTCACTCCTTTTTCCCGCATCCGATACCGTTACCGTCTGAAATTTCAATCGACCTTTGCCGGTCGTGCTCACGCGCCCAGAGTCGCACGACGAATCTTTAATTCCTTTAATTAACGGCCGACGCCCGCTCCACTACCGAACGAGCCTCATCCTGTTCTTTGTGGTGCTCGTGCCTTTCCTTCTTTTATCTAGTCCTTCTCCCGCTTCTTGTCTGCTCGACTTGATCTTTCTTTTGTTACTTCCCGACACATTGGCGTGCTTGTAAACACCACTCTCTATCGACCTTCATTCTCCTCGACGCGTCACTCTTCGGTCCAGCGTCACCCCTTTTTCGATTCCAACCTTTCAGCTTTCGACTTGACTTCAACCTCCCCCTACCGCACAGACTTCCTCCCCTCTGCATGGTTCCCGTCGACGCCATGGCCAATGCCACCTTCTCCGGCGACCTGCCGCCTCTTCCGGCCTACACCCTCGAGCCGATGCCGCGCCTACTCCCCTTCATCTCCGACTTCGTCCTCTCCCTCATCCTGCCACACCTGTCCTACTGGGTTGTGTCGGGCATCTTCCACGTCATCGACACCCTTGACCTCTTCCCCGCATACCGCCTGCACACGCCCGAGGAGATCTCTGCACGCAACCACGCGTCGCGCGGCGAGGTCGCCCGCGATGTCGTCATTGAGCAGATTATCCAGATGTTCACCACGGCTTTCCTGTCCTACACCGAACCCATGCAGATGACCGGCATGGAAGACTACGACGTCGCCGTCTGGGCCCAGCGCATCCGCGTGGCCCAGCGCGCTCTGCCAACCATACTCAGCCTTGTCGGCCTTAACGCGGCTGCTCTGGCCAAGAACATGTCTACATCGCACCCGCTGCTGGCCGGCGCGCTTGCTGGCGGCCAATACCCTTTCCTGACGACCGAGCTGTCCGGCAGTGGTGGCAGCGGCTCGGCCACTGCGGCCGTTCCCGCTTTCGCTTCGTGGGAGGTCATGCTGGCCAAGGCCATCTACTGGGGCGTCATCCCGCTGTTCCAGTTCTGGTTCGCCGTCATCTTCATGGACGCCTGGCAGTACTTTTGGCACCGTGCCATGCACGTCAACCGCTGGATGTACGTCCACTGGCACTCGCGCCACCACCGTCTGTACGTGCCTTACGCCTACGGCGCGCTCTATAACCACCCCGTTGAGGGCTTTGTTCTCGATACCGCCGGTGCTGGTCTGGCCTACAAGCTGTCTTTCATGACGCCGCGCATGGGCATGTACTTTTTCGTCTTCAGCACCATCAAGACCGTCGACGACCACTGTGGCTACGCCCTGCCCTGGGACCCGCTGCAGCGCATCACCAGCAACAACGCCGCCTACCACGACATCCACCACCAGAGCTGGGGCATCAAGACCAACTTCTCGCAGCCCTTCTTCACCTTCTGGGACCGCCTTTTGGGCACCATGTGGCAGGGCGATACCACGCTCAAGTACGCGCGCGACCGCAACACAGCTGCGCGCAAGACTGCTGCTGCCGCCGCCGCTGCCTCCACCAACGGCAACGCCAACGGCAGCGTCAATGGTAACGGCAAGGCCGCCACGCCGGCAAGACTATCAACACCGACGATCGACGAAGACTCGGAGTCGGCAACGACCGGCACCGACGAGAAGACGTCAACACGGCGCAAGTCTACCCGGTCAGCAAAGAAGTCGCCCAAGCCCAAGACCAAGACGTCCCGGGCTTAGACATTGATTTGAAAATAGGACGGCCATGCTGCGCGGGAAGGTCTCCATCTCTTCTCAACCCTTCGTCTCGTCTCTCCATCTTGCGATTTTTACGTCTCACTTTTTTATGCCTATAATCATCTTTTAATCGTCCTTTGCAACCCCATTTTTACATTCGCTTCACATGTACCCACTTCTTCCCTTTTTTGTCCTTTTCTCTCTCGGCCGCTTGATGCCTACCCTTTCGCTATCAGCCTTTCTTTTCTTTTTCTGGAATAATTGTGTATACGGGGGACGGACGAGAGCATAAAAGGCTATAGCTTACGTCCTCTTTTTTTTATTACTTTTTTCTTGACTTTTATTTTCTTATTCTTTTTTGCTTTACATCCTGGGCATCGGGCAGGCGTTTTCTTTCTGTTTCTTACCTTTTCTTGTTCTCCATATATTGCCGTCTGCTTGTGGACTAGACGACCTGGACCGTTTTTGATTGACTCTCCATAATACATACTATTAATGCTGCCTCTTTTTCTTTTTTTGTCTCTACTTCTTGTCGTTTCTTATCCTTTTCTTTTTCTTGCCTGGCTCGGCTTTGGTCTTTGTGCCCTTATTCTGTTATAATCTAGATGGATGCCAGGTCTTCTTCTTATCCTTTTCGTTTTTTTCTCTTTTTCTGTACTTGGAACACACAAGAATGAGCACACACGAACAAAACACAAAAATATAACGATGTTCACAACCAAAATTACATGACCTTTGTGAAATCATTTGCACTTCTAAATATCTACTTCCGTCTGAAGTCGTTCTCGGTCGTCGCCGAGGACGGAGCGGCTATGTGCAACAGCCACGATAAAAAAAGATGAAGATGCAAAGCCAATAAATCAATAGTAGTATATAGGCCATCAAGACAGCCCTCCTTACAAAAACGAAAACACGTCTTCGCATTCTTTGGACTGCTAGGAATATCGCTGTATGTGATTTTCGTAGAAGTCGTTGCAGCTATACCAGATATTTGTTGGGTACGGTTATCATACCATCCTAGGGTTTGTTTTGTTTTTATTCTGTGCGTATGTATGGCGTCTGGCTGTTTTTTTTTTTAATGAAAATAAAAAAGCTTTGATGAAAATAAAAAGAAATCCAAACAAAAGCCAGCATAAATCAAAACGAAACAAAACAAAACGAAAGATAATATACTAAAGAACGAGTAGGTTTATTGTCATTACATGAAGGAGCAAGGGATACTCATCAGAGAGACCGAGAGATGATCTCTCGTCGGTAGCCACAAAGCTAGCCTCGCTCTCCCGTGCCGTCCCGTTCGTTAATCAAGACCGCCCTTTGTTTACAATTATTCCCGAACAGTCAATTTCGCGCCGTTTCTTTTGATGGACTTGGCTGTTACAGCACGACGGGAAGCGCATATAACCTGTACCTTTAATCTGCCCGTATCGACACTGAACGCCCGTCGTACGGCGTACGAATACAGAGTACAGAGTCGCCCGTACGGTGTACTACGGAATACGTTCCGTTCACTCGAGTAGCGTTCACTCGACGCCCGGGTGGCTTTTTTGTACGAGTAATTTGTGAGGCAACGTGAGACGCAACTTTGCAGAGGCGGAGTGGTGGCGTGAGAAATTCATTTGTCGTCTGGTGTTCTGGGGAAAAGGTTTGCGCCCCATCAGCCTCGCCGAAGCCACACAATACTCGTTACGGTCAGCGGCCTGCAGTCGACAAGGAATATGCATCTTGAGAGCTTTTTGGTGAACTCCTGACGAGGCTGCACTCACTGCCCAGTATTTCTGTTGTTGTGTGTGAAGTAGCCTGTCGTCGCTTCCTTCCCCAACATCCAAGACGGCATGACGACTGTTGTCTCGTTCCGAAACAGGCTGCGCCTTTTGGGAGCGGGTTCTTTCGTTCCTGCAGGCACGCATGCTTTAGCGCGGGCGGCCGGCTTCAGATATCCTTACTTTGAGAGAAAGTAGCTCTCCGGCCGCTCCTTTCCCCCTGAAGCTATTTTTTTTGCAAGCGCCCTGTGAGCTTTCAGCAGGAGCGATTGCTATGCCAAACGTGGTTTGAGACTGGCTGGGGTTTGTGGGAATGGGAAAGGGAAAGAACGACGGGCGGTGAACAATGAGGATAGGCACCACGATGACGAGATGGTAAGAACATATCGAAAAAAAGGGTTCGCAGAGAGGAAGGGGCGATTGGAATGTGTACTCGTAGTGGAGTATTGCGTGGACGTGCCTGCCGAGCCTGCGTCGCTGCCATATGAGGGTTGTCTCTTCTTATTTTTCTGCCGGAATGCAGTATCAACAAAAACGGAAAAAGATCTCAATTAACGAAATCCTGAGATCCCCACCCTTCATTAATCAATCCACGGCTCGAAAAAATGCATCCCCTTTGGTGAAAACACCCGTGTCCTTCTCCAACGGGCATTGTCGTTGCAGATATTAGACGCCGAGGGCCAATAGACTCGAATCGTTAGGCCCTAATCGGTGATGTTACAGAACGACACGCAGAACAACAGCAGCGCATTCATTAAGTGAAGTGCTGCAGAGTCCTTCAGAGGAGTGCTGCAGAGTCGAAAAGCAAAGCATTGCCGTCTGTGCACATCGAGCTGACCTGCGCGCCAAGACCGGCAACCCCTGTCAGCCGGTTCCTCAGTGGTCCCTTTTTACTCTCTGGTTCTTGACCCTGACTGGGCCTCACGCATCTCCTCTCATCCCCTTTTCAATGGCTGTCTCAAGAGGCTGATTGGCTGGTGATTGGTATTTCTCGTTTCTGATTTCTCCTTGCCCACAGAGCCCACGTCTTTTTCTCCATCCTATCCTTCAATGAAAGGCTGTCTTACAATGCTAACCTTGCAGTTTCGACACAGGAACCACTTTGTGTGAAAAAAAAAGGAGAACAAGTGCCGGCCACGAAACAGAAACAAGCGACTACCACTCTAGTCCCAACAAGAAAAAAGGAGACCGAAGAAACGAGCAAGCGAGATACAAACCACGGCCGTAGGGTCCGTCCATAGCCCCGAATAGTCTCTCTTGGAGCAGGGCGTTGACCTTCTCTTTCACACACGATCTCTCGCTATTTTCTACCCTGGCCGGGAGCCGGCTGAAGAATTGGGAATAGAGTGCGCTTCGTCAGGGTGTCCGAGCGAGCTGAACGATCGGCGCGAAAAGAAAGGAAAAACGACAAAAGAGAGACGAGCCAAGTGAATGAAAGGAGAAGAAAAAAACCGGGTCGTGCCCATTATTGTTCCAGGGGCCATGTGCTCATCCCACACAAGATCTATGGACGAAAAGCAAAAAGGGAATGGAGGACAATGGACAAAAAGTACTGCAGATTGCTGCATGGTGTCTGTCCATGGAGGGAGAGACAAGTGACGGATCCCCGGGGCGTCTTTACGTCAAAATGCCAGCCAACGCTGGCAAACTTATTGAACGGCAAAGCATTCTTTATGCTGTGGCATGTCGTGCCATGTCGTGGTTTTCGTTGCCCTCTTTCGTTTATTTCTCTTCACTCTTTTTTCATATCGTTTGCTTGGTTTCCTGATCTCCTGGTTTCTTGTACCCCTTGCCCTCATCCTCTCAACATATTCCGAACTCCGGAAACGTGCCCATGACGAAAAAAGACGAGATGACCGTCTCCCAGCTAGGCGGTCTTTTGGTTCGTCGGGGTTCTCGTTAGGGGATGAAAAGAAACTAATTAAATCCACAAGCTTCTTTTCTGTCCCCTCGTCCTGGCCCATCCTTGTTCGTCCCGGTCGTCTCGCTCTCCTTGTCCCTCCTCTAGCCCCTGTCCGTCTCAACTCGACGATCTTGAAATCCCTCCTGGTTCCCGTCTTTCTTTTCCCTCACGGCCTCGACTTTTCTTTCTTTCTCCTTCTATCTGTTTTGGACGTCCTTTTGAACGATTGTGTCGTCCGTTCGTCTTGTCGAGATATACCTTTCTTGTCCTGTTCTCTTACACGGTTGTACACCATTTCACCATCTGGTGGTCCTCTCCACTCCCATTCCTCCCACTCGGTTACCCTGGCGCCTCCCTTACAACGGGAGGCTCTCTCTAAGCGCCCGCAACATAAACCACTCTTTTCTTGGCTGCTTCGTCGTTCACCGTCCCGACCTATCGAAGACTCGCATATCCTCTGGCCGTGGATAGTCAAGGACTTTCTGGAGAATTTTCTTTGAAACAAAACAAGCGAAGTGGTGGAAGGGAAGACAGAAAATCAGAAAGAAGCCCAGGCCAGCAACATCATTGGCCAATCCGACAACAGCTACATCCGTCCCAAACCATCACCACCGCACGAAATTCGACTGGAAGGCCGACCATGGTCTCGGGAACCGCCTGTACCTGCATCGACATCCACACGATGCAATAATCACCACCTCTGGCAGGCTCTGGTAGTAACTACGTCTTCACCTCCTTTTGGCGGCATCAACCCCTTCATCCTTCTGAATCCTTCTCCAGACGATACTGCGCTTCATCCCTCGTCTTCACAGTCTCTCATCGTCTCTCGTCGTCTCTGTTGCCGCCGCCATCCGCCGTACTTTGCCGCTTCTTGTCATCCGATTCGTCCGTAGTTGACGTTTCCACCATCTTTCTCCTGTTTCTGTGTCTGTGTTCCTGTTTCTTCGACAACGCAGACTCCAGAGAAATTGAGACAGCCGCGCCTGGCCTTCTGCTTTGCGGCCTTCAGAAAAATAGACGCCGGCCCCTCCACTACCTAGTCAACACGAACCCCTTTCATCTCTTCCTTTTTTCGTCTTTGTTGCCTTTTCGTCCCATTGAGTTTCCTATTCTGTCTTTTGGACTGTCTTCCTTTGGTTCTCGTTGACGTACAACCTATCGCCTCTTCCTCGCCTATTTTCGTTGATCCGCGTTCACATCGGCTTCTTGCATCGATATCTCCACTTTGGGCGGAACAGGCCCCAAGCACCTGGCGCCTAAGTCGACATTTTTGGCCTCAACCTGGGGTGACCTGCAATTTTGGAAAAGAAGAAGCAAGGGAGGATACAGTCGCTTTTTTCTCGAAATAGCGACAAAGACACAGAAACCATGGAGACCAGAGACGCTATGAATACCAAGGATGTGGAAAGCGTCTGTGGCTTGAAAGCATTCTTATATGCCATGGACCCAACCACGACGCTCTTCACTTTTATGTTGTGAGTTTCTTGTTCCTTTTCTTCTTCATCCATTCTTTCCTTTTTGTCACCTACTTTCATTTGTGGCCGGTTCTCCTCTTGCATTTTTGTTTTATTTTCCCTCGAGTCGTCGTCGTTCTTTTCGTTACCTTCATCTCCCTATATTTACTTTCACTTCCTTCTGTCTTTCCCCCGGTACTTGTGTTTATTGGGTTCATCTTATTCTCAGCTGGTTCCTGCCACCAGCTTCTTTTCACCTTCATTTGTTTTCTTTTTGCCTCAACCTTTCAGCCTCTTCAGCTTCCAGTTGCTTTTGCGCAATTGCTTCCAATTTCCTTTTTCGGACGGCATTGACGCATCTCGCCTACTAGCCGAATTGCCTATTTTCCTCTGCAGCTGCAGCCTCACATTCATATCCCTCATTTTCATCAGCTCTGGTCCTGGCTGCCACGGCTTTTATTTACTTTTATTTACCTTTCCTTTTCTCCACAGTCGAGTCTTTTTTCGTTTCTTTTCTGTCTTTTTTTCGGTACTTGCGTTGATCGCATTACCGAACGCCAGTTTGTATGTTTATTTGCCATTTTCATTGTGCTTTCCTTTTGTTCACCTCGTTTGCACATGTTTTTATCCTCTTTTTTCATAATCTTTTTTTTTTCACGGCTCCATTTCCTCTCTCCCTTCCCTCCACAATTTGACACAGCAACGTCCCCGACAAACCCCATTCGCTGCACAAAAAGTCCGTGCTTGTTAATCAGGAGACCGGCCAAGAAACGTTCTGAAGCAAGACGTCTCTGCCCATGGAGTGTCATCTTCTGGAAATACGGCAATGCTCGCTCGTCCCGAAATAACAGCCAACCCCAGCAACGGGCAACGAACGGTCGCGACTTTTGAGTGCGTCGTATGAACACGACAACACGCAAAAAAGTGTATTGCGTGTTGACGTGTTCAGGGCGCGAAAGGAGAGAGCTCCGGCGTCCCCGTCAGCCCTAAACATCCACTTCTGCACCAAAACCCCCAAACTGTTCTCAATTGCCCCAATTACAGCCAACCAGAACCATTCCGAGCCATTCAACCTCCATCAGACCCCTGCAGATTCCCCTGCCTCATCTTCCTCCAGGGCCCTGGCACCTGCGACGCCTGATAGGCCAATCGTCCAAGCTTTCGTCATTTTAAAAATAGGTTGCCGAAATAGATGAGCTCGATGCACGGTGCAGATGAGGGCAGATGAGAAGCAGATGCAGGCAGATGTCAGAAAGAGATGAGAAATATGAGAAGCTACTAATAACAATATGGGACAACAAACGGGCAAAGTGGCCCTTGTTTCATCCTCGGCATTGCCTAAGCTCGTTCCTTTGGTTGAGGCTTATTCGGTTGTTCGATGCCCTTCCCGTTCTTGCTTGTCATCTTCTGACGAGCCTGACGAGCTTTGGTAGAGCCCTGGCAAGAAGTGATGTGCCGTTCTCCATCCATACGGGCACCCCTAAAGCGGCAAGGTCGCGGGCGAGAGATCAGCGCCAATGATGAGAACGACGAGGTTGTGATTCCTGGCCAGGGCCTTGTTCGGTGCTTTTTTCCCCTTCGTTGCTTTCGTTTGCTTCTTCAGCCTCCTTTGCCTTCTTATTTTGGAATTCTTTTTGGCTCTTGTTCGTTCTTCTGCCGCTCATCATTTCCCCATTTGCCCAGGCCACATCCTGCTGTTCATCATCTCACCCAGCTCGTCATCATCCTCTTCCTCGTGTTTTGTTGTTGTTGTTCTTTCCAGCTGCCTTCTTTTATTGTTCCGCCTTCTTTTCTACTTTGCTTTTTCATCATCTCTTTCATCCTCTTCATTCTTCCCGGACTTTCCGTCATCCGTTTTGAGTACAAATATGCAGCGTAAGCAGTGCTGACTTCGTTTTTCTTCGTTCCCTCGCTTTTCAGACGAACCGATCCTTCCGTCAACACTGTCCGCCTACTCGGGTCTTGGGACAACTTCAGTATGACTTACGCTATGGAGCGTGACAGCCGTCGGGAACGCGGCCAATGGCGAGGCTGCCACACCTTTTCCAATGTTATCTGCGACGGCGACGCCCCTGCTAACCATGTTCCCCGTTCTGGCGGGCTGAAAATGGGGCAGACCTATTATTACTATGTACGTCTTATTATGAGTTCTTATTCTTATTTCTTCTTCTATTCTTCTTACCTTCTAGTCTCTTTATTCCCAGTCCTTATTCCGCTTCATATATCCCTCTCCCTTTTTACCCTTTACCTCTTTACAACATATATTCTACAGCCTTTCTCTTCTCTTCTTATATCCTTCCACTCTCGCATCCATCTCAGTTCTTACATCTGGTCCTCCTTCAACTTAAACTTCAGCAACTAACATATCAAGTACGAGGTTGACGGCACCACCGAAACTCACGATCCGTCCATACCATCCACCACCACCTGCCCTTATTTGCCCGGTCAACGTGTCAACACACTCTGGGTTCCCATCGAACAGTCCTCCCGTCAGCGGAGTGCCTCCGTCAACTCCCTCTGTCTTCACAACTTTAAGACCATGGACCCGGCCGACAAGTTCGTGACGCCCCGGCCACCACCGGCCACACCCTCTGTTGTGGGCCCATTGCCACCTCCACCAGCATCGGCCATGGCCATTCCGTACGAGCGGAGACCATTGGCTTCCTCATGCGGCAACAAGCGCCCAGTCTCGCCTCTTCCTACACCAAGACATCTTCTCCGCCACCAGCGTTCTGTCCGTTCGTTGTCACCATCACCATCAATCTCCACATGGTCACCGCGCCGGTTATTTGCTCGCCGTGCCAGCCCCAGCCGTGAGGTGAAGCTGGTCGACGGTCAAAATGAGGAAGAGAACACATTCATGCCGTCATCAGTTGCCAGTGAGAACGACACCTATCTGCACCGGCCAGTCCTCTCATCGAGACTGGTCTCTTCTTCTGCGTCGTCCATCTCTTCCATCTCGCGCTCCCGCCAAGGCGGTCTAGCTCCTGCACCATACTACCCGTCGACAGCATCTCAGGGCAGCCGCTCCCGGGACATCTCGCCCGAGTCGCTGCGCCGCTTCCTGGTCGATGATGCACCCCTTGAGAGCCTTTCGAGTGACAACATCAGCCTTACTGGCCGCAGTGTCTCTTCGACCTTGCCTGCTGTTGCTGTTCACACCGATGTCATCGGCCAAAACTCGTCCTTCCTCCTGTCAGAGACCGATGACGAGGATGAGGACGACTTTGATGTTATCAACATCAACAAGAACAACAGGGGCCACGATCTGGACTTCATCGATGATGACGAGCACAACTTTGCCACATCGACCACGTCCGAGACCGCGCCCATGACCATCCTGTCGCCCCCGCCGCCAGCTTCGCGCAACATTACGCCGCTGATGGTGCCGGTGGAGGAGAAGGTCGACGTTGTGGAGGTTGAGGAGGCCAGTCCAGCGGAGCCGGAGCTTCCTCTTCCAAAGGCTCCTACTCGGGCCCCGCCGGCCATTCCTGAGCCGACGCTCGAGGTGGCCGCTGAGGCTGAGGCTGAGATCGAGGCTCATCTCGATGGGACTGTCAAGATTGACCTTCCCCAGCTTAACCTCGAGCTGCCGCCTGTACTGGCACCACCATCGCCCATGTCGCTCTCGCCCATGTCCATGTCCTCGATGTCGGGTGCACTGTCGTTCCAGTCGCACGAGGACGACAGCGAGCCGCTCGATGTTGATGCTGGTTCGTCGGCAGCGCTGTTCCTGCCTCCACCAGAGCATCCGTTCCGGGGTGGCGCCAGTGAGAGCTGCAAGGCCGACCCCGAGTCGCAGCAGCACCGCCAGAACCACCATCACCACCTCATGGACGCCGCTCTGACGGGCAGCACAACGACACTCGTCCCCGGCAACGGCCTGATCGGCGCCGGCACCAGCAGCGGCCTTGATGACCTGGTCGATGAGCTGGGCTGGATGGCCACTGCTATTCAGGGCTAGGCCCATTCCTTTCTTATATTGTTACATTTCCTTTGTCTTGGTGTTTTAAAACTTTTAGAAGCGTGGGATTTGATTTATGGGATCATTACTTTGCATTGGGATAGCGATTATTTTTGGGGTTTTATTTTTAGATGAGAGCCACTTGGGATTTTACGGCCTCACAAAACGGGATTCACACTGGGATAATGGGTGTTTTCTTTTCTTACCTGTATTTTTGTTTATTCTCTTGCTCTTCACGTCGTATGAGACGTTACAGATGACCTCCATCTGAGGTTAGAACAACAAGGGTGCCTTTTCGGCGCCTCTTTTTCATCAATCAAACCTTTTGTTGACATGGGCCCTATTTTGGGGCCATGATAATCGCAATCTGATCTCTCCCCTTTTCTTATTTTAATGACGTCGTTTTGCGTATTGCGAAGCAGCGGTGCTCGCCTGTCGTTTGGGTTGGAGGGCTGACGATCTTAGTCTAAGCCTTGTAAGGCAGTTCGAAAAAAAGCGTAGGTCTGTCGTATAATAAAAGTACGAGATGTCGGAGGTAGAACCCTGGTCTAAACTTCTTAATCCGATATCCGGGGCCGGTTCTGGGATTCCCGGCGGTTTAGAGTTATGTTGCGGTTGCGTTGCTCGAGGGCCCGCAAAAACGCCGTGTTTCTCCAAGTGCGGACGGACTGAGTTAGAAAGGAGTTGTGTCGGTCTTCGGACAAAAATCTCACCGACTGAGAAGTCCGAGATGGAGAAAAAAAGAAGTGGGCCCAGCCTGCCAAATCACCCAAACGCCGGTGTTGGGCCGCGTGAACTGTTAATGCTTGCTGGCGACTGGTCCTGGCGATCGCCGGAGGGGTTGACGGTGAGCAGAAAAGATTGTGCCCGAACGGACGTGCTTTGGAGAATAGAGATGGAATTTCTAATTCTGACTCCTTTTCATGTGTGAAAAAGGGTTATTAACAAGAACTCTGACCAGACTTTCCATTCTGGAGAAACGATAAAAGGGACGAGAGCCAAGGACATGCAAGTGAAGGGAGTTCCTCGACTAAAACCGACAAAGAAAACAACGAGGCTCTCACTCACCCACAAGCGTCTCGTTCCCTGTTCTCACCAAAGCTCTCAAACGGCAAGGCTGCAGAAGCAGATCCCGAAGAAAAGGACTCAACTTACCAATTCAAAAACGACAAAAAAAGAGAAAAATAAAAGGAAAGAAAAGGAGCTGTGAAAGACGACAATCTGCGAATGTCTCGAACCTTCCTGTCTTTTTAAACATTTTCTGGCCTCATCCATCCCCCACGGGAAACAACCGCATTCATATTTTCGTTCCGAAAGGACAAGCCAACCTGCAGCTTCGCACTCCTCTTCGGCATTCCTAGCGTGTCCGAAGTCCTTTGCACTCGCAAATCTTACACCGCACACTGGGAACAGCAACCGCCAAACACCCCACTGGACCTGTCTTTTGCTGTGTTGGCCGTCTCTTGCCCAACATGGACACATACGACGACTCCTCGTCTTCAGACGACGACCTGAGAGACGAGTCCCCCGAAGAGGCCCAGCAGCAACAGCAGACAGCACTGGAGCCCTTGGCCTGCGTGGCCTGTCGTGCGCGTAAGCTCAAGTGCGATCGGACAAAGCCTGCATGCAGTCGCTGCACCAAAGCTACCGATGGCACGGTTTGTGTGTACCCGGAGTCGCGCCGCAAGCCCATGTTCAAGCGGCGCAATGTAAAGGATATCGAGGCTCGATTAGGTAAATCCCCCTTCCTGTTGACATACCATTGGCTGCCTCCTAACACCCCTTAGCCCAGGTAGAAGGCTTGTTGAAGGAGGCGCCGAGCCTGGACCGCAAGAGGAGTGCTGCAGATGAGACTGAGTCCGCGTCTGGTCGCTCTGGTCGCAATGGTACTGGCCTCTTCTCTGTCATCACCGAGGCCGAAATTGGTGGAGGACGCGGACTCAATGATGGCGGTCCGACGCCGTGCGCCCCTGTCGATGAGGACTCATACTCGACCGAGCTCATGGATCTTGGCATGTCTGAAGCGCCGCCTCCATATGAGATTATCGAAGCTTTGTGAGTGTTCCCAGCATACCATGTGTTGGATATTGTTGTTGCTAACTGGATAGACACACTGCCTACTTTGCGAACCAGCACATGTTCATTCCCATTGTGCACAAGACTCGCTATCTCAGGGCATTCCATTCGGCCCCGCACCTGCGGCCACCTATGGGCCTGCAATATGCCATCTGGGCCATGTCCTCGCAGGTGTACCGCAAGTATTCGCATTTTCACGATGCGTTTTACCGCCGGGCACGGCAGTATCTTGAGAACGATGAGATGAAGGGCCATGGCGAGCACTTTATCACCATTGGCCATGCCCAGGCATGGGCTCTTCTTGCCGCGTACGAAGCTCGTCGGCTCTTCTTCACACGTGCAGCCATGAGCTGCTCGCGGTGTGTCCGTCTTGTCGGTATGATGGGTCTCAACCGTCTTGACGACAACACCGGTGGTGATCGACTTGCTTCTACTCTTCAGCCACCATCGGACTGGACTGAGCTGGAAGAGCGCCGGCGTGTGTACTGGGGCGCTTTTTGTGTCGACAGCCATGCCTCGATCTCGACCGGCTGGCCGACCCTGATCAATGCAAATGATGTAAGTTTACCCACCTATTGTCGACCGATGAATTGGCCTGATTCTGTACTTGTACTCACACACATAGGCCACAACACACCTGCCCAGTTCGGAAGATGCGTTTGCTCGCGGCACGCCGCAGCCGTCTTGCACACTCGACAATATATTTTCTGGGTCGACGTACTCAACCTTCTCCAGCGCCATCCTCGTGTGCCATCTTTTCAACTCCATCCTGCTCCATGTACAGCTCAAGCCCAGTGACCGGCCCGAGGACTTTGAGTATGGCCCCTTCTGGGAGCGACACCGCAGCCTTGACACAAAGATGTCGTCGGCTTTCGTATTCTTGCCGGAGCGGTACCGGCTGCCGCAAAACTTCCAGGACCCAGTCGCCGTGCATACCAACCTGAACTTGCACGCGGCGACGATTTGTCTGCACAATGCAGCCGTCGAGCGTGCCGAGGCGCATAACCTGCCCGAGTCAGTGACCAAGAACTGCTATGACCGCATGTTTACGGCTGCGCAGGAGATTGTCAACATCATCGAGAAGACGAGCCACATGGCCGGCAGCTATGTAAGTGAACCCTTGAGGCTGAGCAGATGGGAAAGAAAGAGTTACTCACATGTTTGTTCCTTTTGTATAGAAGAGCCCGCTCGCATCATTGTCTTTGTACTGCGCCACGTCAGTCTTCATCTACCAGGCAATGATGCATGAGAAGAACCAGACGCAAAACACCGAGGCCGCCGAGAAGGCTGCGGGCCATATTGAGTTCATTATGCACTGTATGGACAATGGCCGCACGAACAATGTCACGCGTCTCCTGCTGCACCAGGCCATCATGGACGTCGACCGCAACGGCCTGACGACGGCCAAGCACTTCTCGTGGTTCAAGCGGTATGCTAACCGGGCCGTTGATGCTGGTCATTATGTCCCCGTCCTCGCTCGATCGGCTGTGTCGCGGCATTCGTGGCAGCAGCCGCCCATGGCTGGTCGTTTGCCGCTGATCAACAAACACAACACCAAGGTCATGAAGTCGCAGCAGTGCTGTACTGTGGGCTCAACTAACATGTGTGACTCGTGCCGCAAGAAGATGGAGGCGGACCAGGCGGCTGGAAGGCTGCCGCCCAAGAACAGTAACGCCGCCACAACGAATACAAACGGCGACCTGAATAAAAAGCGGCGCCGTCTTCAATCCCCAGAAGCTGTGGAAGTACCGACAATGGACGCTTTCCAAACCCACTATGGCGGTGCCTTTGTCGTGTTGCCACGCCGTGCCGAAACTGTATCGCCGGCACCGTCCGATGTGTCCGTCGGATCAAGCATTCATACTGGCCAGGAGTCGTCAAGCAATGGTGAAAGCGGCTCACGGCCTTCGGTGTCGACACAGGGCAGCTTGTCTCAACTTGGTATATCATCTCTGCCGGGCATCATCCCTCCCGGCGTCTCCCTAGTAGGAGGCCAAAAGAAGCAGCAGCAACAGCAGCAACAGCCGCAGCAGACAGCCGCCGCTGCCTCCGCTACCACCAACGACTTCTTCCCATCTGTCTCCCTTCCCGATCTCTGGACTGGAACGTCGGCTTCTGTGGTCGAAAATGCCGGCTTGGGTGATGCCGCCGCGTTCTTGGGCATGCCGAGCGCCGATAATGACCAGTGTGTCCCGTCTTCCGTGACTCTGCCGATGGACTCTTCGTTTCTATACAATCCGTTGGATGAGGCCGTGACGACATGCTTGGATGAGGCCACGATCCAGGAGATTGTATCGGGCGACACGGCCAGCCAGATGGAGAGCAACGATCCGTGGACAACGTTCTTGCAGGCGGGCGATTTCGACAGCACTGACTGGAGCACGATTGACCACCAGCAGTGATGTATACCGACTCTGGCGTGACAGAAAAAAGATGGATAATGAAGGATTATGAATTGCTACGATATTGTTCTAGGAAAAGAGGCCCCTACAAAGGCTTTTCGGTTGCTCCTTCCTGGAGATATGGCGCTGCATGTCGTGAGGAAGGTGCGATCAAAGAAAATGAACAAAGGTAACTACGCCCACGATGGAAAGGACGATTGACACACGCAACTCTTTTAGATAAATTTTATAGATACTATATTTGTAGTAACGATTACCATGCCAGACTTTCTAAACAGTTTTAAGTGCGCGTTGTGCTGTCGATGCGGAACCGTTTTACACCGTATTAGCGGCCGAGCCCACTAACACGCGACGACGCGTCAGCAGTGCCCTCGTATTTTTTGGGGGTCGTTTTTGGTGGGATTCGCGAACAAAGCGCGGCCAAACTGGCGCAGTATTCACCTAACGGGGCAAGCAGATGATCGTGCCTTCCGTTACTTCCGACGTCCGACGTCTTTGTCGTTGCTGTTGGAAAAACGAAGATAATTTTGATCGTTTTTTCGACCTCATCAACACACGTCGATTCAGCACCCACCGCAGCATGTTTGGCTACGCAGCCCTGGTCTGCTTGGCAGCCGTGCTGTTCTGGCTAGACCCCATTCTGCGGGTTGTGGCCCCTTCGGTGCTGCTGGATGCGCCTGTGTTGCGCAAAACGCCAAGACCGCCTATCAACGAAGCACTGTTGGCTCTGGAAGATAACGACTCTTCACTTACATGCCCTGACGACGCCTACACGGTACACATCTTTAGCAAGGCGCCGCTGGTACTGTACGTCGAGAACTTTTTGTCGCTCGACGAGCGGCGGCATCTGATTGAGATTAGGTAGGTCCGACGACGAACAATATTTTTTTATGGTGAGAGCACTGCTGACCCGCCAGCACCCCCATCTATGAGGCCTCGACGGTGACGCACGATGGCGGGGGCACCGTCCAGCGCAACGCCACCGTACGCGACTCGGAGGTGGCCGTCGTGCCACGGGACAACGTGGTGCGCTGCATTGAAGCGCGGGCGCGGCGGCTACAAGGATGGCGAGACGACCTGTGGATTGAGAGGTTGCGTATACAGCGGTACCAGGCGCCGTCCGGACACTACAGCTACCACTACGATTGGAGCCGGTCGGGCGCGGCAACTGGCGGCTGGGGGCGGGTGTCGAGCCTAATGGTGTTTGTGGACGACGGCGAGCTGGACGAGAGTGCAGGCGGTCGTGATGCCTCACCATTAAAAGGCGGCGGCACAGCATTTCCACGGCTGCCGAGACGAAGCACCGACGCTCGCTGGTGCAAGGTTATTGAGTGTCCCGATGGAACCAAAGAGACTGACGACGGCGTGAACCCAGACGGTGCTGTCTATGCTAGCACAGACAACCCCACGGGCGTCGTTTTCCAGCCGGTGGTTGGCAATGCCGTGTTCTGGGAGAACTTCCGGCCCGACGGCACTGGCCGGGCGTACGAGGAGACGTGGCACGCCGGGCTGCGGGTGCGGCAAGGCGTCAAGGTGGGACTGAACATCTGGAGCTGGGGGAGGGTAGATTAAACAGACTGAGCATGATCAATTGACCACATCTCATGCCACAAAAGGCGGCGTGGCGATGTTTCTTCTTCTTTCCCTTACTGAAACGATACGTGGCAGACTCCACGCGTGGAGTGTCCAGCCTGTCTAGAACTTGCTTTCCACGTTTTCTGCTGTCTGCGTTTTGTTGATGGACGATCTGTGCTACGTAGTAGGCTCTTCCATGCTATATCTTCACCCTTTCCAAGTTCTTAACCGCTCAGTTATCCATCTACGCGAGATGTCCACGTTTGTGGCTTATGCCGGGTGTCTCGTGCCGCACCTCACACCATCCCACTTCCTCTCCCTCTGCCTCTCATACGCTGTGCGCCGTATGCAACCAAGATCGCAGGCGGCAGAGCCCATGCAACAGGCGGGGTGGGGGGAGGTACTCAGCAATCAGCAAGGAGAGATGAGCGGTGGTCTTGATATGTGATGTGTTGTGAGTGAGAAGTGACAAGCCTCCCCTGCTGTGGAAGAGGCGAATCGGCAGTGCAGAGTGCGAGAAGGAAGCATTGGCAGGCAGGCAGTCCACGAATGACAAGACGCTCTTCAGCTTCCAGAACCAGCCCATTGTGGTACAAAGACCCCCAAACAGCATCACAGAACATCTGCTGGCATGCAGACGCCACAGCGAGGGATAACACAACTCTGCCTTGGCTCAGGATGGGGGTTGAAGAAAACGAAAAGACGGAAGGGAAAAAGAAAGAAAAGGCCATGGAAGGGCCTGATCGAACGACAAGGAGCGGATGCAGCCCTTGGCCAAGGCGGCTTGCATCTTGCACTTTGTTCCTTGACCGGTGATGGCTGATGTCGATTCCTCAACGGAAACAGGCAGCATTCTCCCGGGTTTGTACCCAGGCTGCTTCCGTCACGGCACCCTGTCTCCCCGACCTGATGCAAAACTGATCCTTTTTTTCGATTTGAAGGGTGTGCTGAGTCGGCGCGGTCAGCTTTCCGTCCATGCAAAATATTTACAAGGTACGATTAAGTCTGCAAAGGGAAACCTGTTCGGCAAATTAACTGTCAATATCTCGACGCACAAAAAAGGAGAACATCGTTCGTGTCTGCGCAGATGCTACGATGCAATCGATCTCGGCTTTTCTTCAGGTCCCCTCCGAATAAAATGAGAATGATTCATGGTCCCTATTTCATGTCGTGGACGTGCTCCGTTCAAGTACGAATACGACGTTCCTCGATGGCGACTCCGTGCCTGTGCTGTTGTATTTGTATATCCGAGCCGACATCAGACCCCAAAATCATAAAATCATCCTCCCATCGTCCATCGACCGTATTTCCTCGTACCAGCCGGCGGGCAAGAGACCAGGGGCTGCTTTGCTGACAACAGCTGACTTAAAAAAGACACCAACAGACAGCAGGACTGTTCTGACGACAGGCAGTTGACGCACAGATATTTTGTGCTCTGGGCATTTTGTCTGTGGTCTGTGTCTGCATGCAAAACAGCGTTGTATTCCATTCTGTAACGTGCCAGTCGAGGAAAAGGATTCGCCCGCCTCGGCCGTCGGTCTGGCCAGGAGACAGCCTCAATTCATCGAGGCACTTCTTGTTATTTTTGTTGCTCCTTCTCTCTTCCTCCAGCTGGCTGCCAGTTCACTGATCGGCATGATTTGCTGCGAGGTCCCCTGGACGCTGTCGTTTCTCGATGTTGCGAGTGGACAGAGGGACTGCCCATCGATCCATATTGTCCCCATTTTTATGCTCCATCCACGATCCAACCGTCTGTTCAAACGACACAAAGAGTGGAGGGAGGGGCTGGATGGGATGGTGGGCTCTTGGGCTCCTGGGCTCGCAGGCGCAGTGGGGAACGCGGGCGGAACCAGGCCTTTGCAGAGGACGGCACGGCAGAAGGGAGATTGTCTGTTCTTTTGAAAACCAGGCTGCCGGGATATTCTCGGGTGGTGAACTGTGAACTATTCATCGTTGGTTGTCACTTTACTCAGTTAAGAACATCTGCTGTTTGAATGCTTGGTTCTATTGCCCTTCTATTCTTCCAAACATTCGACCTGTTCTTCCTTGATCCTGCTTGTGCTCTCGTTTCAACCCCCTTTTGGGACCTCCTTGAAGTCCCCCTTTGACTATTTTGCCGCCCGTACGACATGTGCCGTTGCCGAAACATGCTTGACCGCCCGCACTTCTGTGCATTTGCACGACTTTTGACCCCCGTGTCGGCTTCTCTACATCTGCCTGTCTTCTTTGCTTCTTTCTTTTCTTTTTCTCTTCCTTTTCTCTCCCATCCTTCCTTTTCGCCCCCTCTTCTCAAAACAAACCCCTGATCCGGGTCAGCCACCAACGATGAGTGACGATGGCAGGACAAGGGCGCAGAGCCAGTCGATTGACGACCCCCTGGTAAATTTTTGCTTCTTTCCTTTCTTCTGTTTTCTTTTATTTGCTTTTTTGCTCAGCGGTTGCTTTATTTTCTCATGTATCTGATGTAACTCCGTGCGCTGTATCACCACACCTTTTTGCGTTGCCATGTACTTTGTACTTTGTACTCCGTACTTTGTAGTTGCTTTTTTACTCCTGCAGTGTCGAACTTTTCTTTTTCGCACTTGCGCCTGCATGCATGAGACCTGCATTAGAAAGAATATATGTATGTGTGCATGCGCGCCAATGGATGGCTACATCTCTTCAGGCGCAAATGCTTATTGTGATCCCAAGTATCTTTTTTGGCACACTTTTTATTACAATGTCTGCAAGGCCTGCAAGGGAGAAAAGAATCGAAGGGAAGGATTACGCTGAAGGATAATCGTACAGCCCCTTTGTTACTTTCGTCTTTTTCTTCAACATTCAGTCATTTGTCCTACCCAACCTGCCCGACGCACATATTCCTTTCTTTCCTTTCTTTCCTTTCTTTGCCTTTTCCACCTGCATCTCTGACAGGGATCCCCTTGCTTTAGCGAAAGGGAGAGAAAGAAGGCAGATGCGTGTCCGTCGATTTGTTAACCGATGCAGATGGACAAGCAAACAAAAACGGCGATTCGCATCGTCGGTAGGTTGGAAGAGTCAAATGCACGTCCTGCACGTCTGCTCGCGGATGCCACATATATCTGGCGGTTGATATCATGCAGTTGGTTGAAGAAAAGCCCGCTTTTATTGCCCTGTTGGCCGTTACCGTTTAAATTTTGGCAGCTGCTCCACTGACTCGAAGTCGTTTTGATATGTACATGGGAGTACTTGCATGTCGGTAGCTCTTAAAATTATGTGCACTCTTCTGTCTGGTCGAATTTCGCTGTTTAATTTGGAGTTCATACCAAGACGCCAGTTGCTTTAATTTTCGCTTTGGTTCTTTGTCTCCCGCTTTTGTCGATGCCTGCTACCGTATATTGACCTATTGACAGTTCTTTTCAATGTCATACAGAAGTGTCCCGTGTAAGGTATTGCCCAGTTCACCTTGTCATACTCCCGTAAAACAATGAAAAGTAAAACAGTACAGCGCGGCGCTGTCTTGAACTAGCCATTTACGATTCCGAGACAAAAGACGACAATAGGTAGGAGGCGGGAGACAGCAGGAGGTGGAACATATAATTGATGATATACAATATGTACTGGCAATTATGCTGTAATAAGGTGAAAGTCAACCCCGGGCGGCCTTTCAAGATATTCATAAATCTAAACATACCGAAACACATACAGGTACATCGTAGTATTTCGAAGTCACTGTTCTGTTCGGCTAGACTTTGGTTTAGACACCTGCCAGCTGAGAAATCTGGCAGTCCCGACCAGCGGGGAATTAACTTGGCACATTTGACAGATGTCTTGTTTCGGAGGCACGATTAAGACGACATACAACAAGAATACGAAAATGCGACGTTTACCTGTCAGGCACAATACATGCAAGTATGAGATGTATATTTACTCGGGTACTGCTAGGAATTGATGTTAATCAACATGGATGTTGATGCAGAAAGCCTGTGGCGATGGCTGGGTAGGTGGTGGTGGAAGTGGGGAAAAGGCCGAGTTACAAGTGTCAAAAGTAACTCACAAAAGCCTCAAAAATCACAAGTAAAAAAATCAATTAACGACTACAGCCTCGGACTTGCTCGGTGGGCATATGAAGTGAGTTGGTTAACTGTCTTGCCTGTTGCCAATTCGAAAAGAAAGAGAAAAAGAGGTATAGTTGGAAATTTTAAAATAGAAAGAGAAAATATAGAAATTGAATAAAACAACGCAGTGCATCCCGTCTATTACTTTTACATTCACCGCCAGCAGAACAGTAAAGTCGATAAGCACAAGGTAAATCAATAGAGACAAAAGCCAAAGCTGCAATATACTTGTAACACACCGATCTACTTACATGGGACAGAAGGGTTTGAATGATTGATTGCCTTCTTGAAATAGCCTTCTTTGCCATCCCACGACCACAACAGAAGGCGGGCGGCATACAAGCACAAGAACGTAACAAACGGCATGAGTTGGGAACCCGCGTATGCCTCTCGTGCACGTAATTTGTGTCTGTGTATCCTTCATGTCTTTGTTTGTCTGTGTCCATGTCTATGTCCGGTTACAACTCACGGATTGTCCAACTTTATTTCCTCCTGGCACAAATGCTTACAGCAAGATGACAGATGCATGGCCGCCTTGTACAGACAACCTATATTCCATCTGTTTACACTGTATAGATATCTCGGGCTGAGACAGACACATATGAAGAAGGTTGGCCGCCTTTGTACAAGGCCAATGCTGTGTGCTTTACGTCTTGTGCTCTGTACACGCTGACCCGTCACCGCTCTTTCAGGTGACAGGAGAACAACAAAAACGTTTCTTTTTAGGAAGAGACAGAGTGCCGACAGCGGTATGTGATACTGGGTGGCGGGATACTCAATTGTTGATGTTGACATGAGGCGCCGTTTTTAAAGAAGACGCAGAGTGTGGCTTATGCATCCTTCGGCGGGAATGTTGCAAATCAAATAAATGACCAGGATACGTCTATGTCGCAGACGCTGGACAACAACAGATATAGTACTTCGTAAGAATATTTCGAGATGTTTCAGAAACCACATCCTGGTCGTATTGACTTCTTCACGTGCTGCCGGCTCCAGCTGCCTGACCATGTGTTTGTCCCCCATCCCGTATTTCAAGTCTTGTGTTTCGTACCCTGTGCTCTGTGCTCTGTATTCTGTGCCATCTACGAGTATTATCTTGTGAACTGCAACGGGGGGCATGTGCTTTGTCAACCATGACATCTCTTGTGCTACAGAACACTGTCGCCTTTTCGAGGAGAAAGATGACGGTGTAATGTGTAATGCTGAACATTGCAGGACACGTAGCACTCTTTTTGCACGCCACTTCTTTGTATTTTCCAGGTCGCCGTTCTGTCATCTTGTAACCTGGCTGTCGTGACTTGTCCTCGGCCTCGTGTTCATCTGTCATTGTAAGAAACTCGTAAATTCTTTGCACCGTCAGTTCTCAGAAACAAACGATCTCGACCATCTGACGAGTTGTCATTTTATACGCAGGATTTTGTGCAAGTGTAAAGTACGACATATCTACACGAAGTATCACAGGGCAACAAGTATGACAGGACGTCCTCGTGCGGTGTACGAGTATGGTGCACGGTGTAGCACACTTCCGTTTCGAACTTCCCCTTCTCTTCACCTGCGATGCATGGCGCTTACGTACTAGTTCTCTAACAACAAGAGTCCCTTGTCTTCTTCAACTGTGGGGATGGACGAGATGTCCTCTCTCGGCCGCTTGCTTCTTCGGTCCCGTAACAGAGCATAGAGTGTCCGGATGGATCCCTTGAGGATGCCCCATGGATCCCTTTCGTGGAGACATGTCGAACGCTTGTCGGGATGTTTGACAGGGCTGTTCATTGAATTGGGCCCATGAGAAGGTTTTCATTCGAGTCTCTCCCAAAAGAAGCAACCCCTGTCCTCGCCTTTGCGTTAGCTGCCTCTGATTGACAGGGCCCGGGCGAACTAGGCACGGGAATACAGCGGAGTCAATTGTGTGCCCAGGGCTGGTACAGGCTGTGAGAATTTAACATCCTCAGAAGAGAAGAAAAAAAAGAGACAGAAGAGTAAAGATCGAGAAACATACCACGGTTGGAGCAAATAAAATCTGACATCTTGGTGCCGTGCGGCGGGACCATTTCTCCAAAACAGCACCAAAAGGCGCCAAACAGGAGCAGAAAGAGGGCCCCATCTGCAGAGCTAATGATTAGAGGGCGCAGCTGGGGTAATTTTAAAATACAAAAACACGACAGGTGAAAAGGGGAAGACAAAACACATGTCGTAATTCAAACGGCTGTTGCAGATATCTAAGTTTCTTCGGGCGCTTCCCCGGACGGGCCTGTCGTCGGCACATGGAAAAGGAGGTGACAAGCAAACGGTGTGGCTGCATCAGCCATTGGAGAGACAAAGAAAAGGGGAAGGTGAGGGAAAACAACAAAATCAAAACGACGCCAGAGGAAGCATAATGCGCTCCAATATAGGGCACAAGATGCGAAGACAAAAGTGACAACAAAGATACGAGCAAGTATTTGCTCACAGCTGCCATGCAGGCCTACCAATTAGGCCAAAAAGCAATGCCTTCTGATGAAAGCAAGGGGGACTTGTACATATATGTAAATACAGAGTACGATATACATACAGCACATCACTTATTCCATATTGTCAGATGGTTTTTTTTTCTTCATTTTTTTTTCACAGAACGTCAACCTCGGATCCCGGAGTCGACGTCGTATTCTATCTGATGTTTTCTTCGTCTGTTTTTTTCTCTCTCTTGTCTTGATCCTCTCGCTCAGACCCAAGTTACTTTCACGAAAGACGCCCCTCCTGTTTGCTCCTGATCGACTCTTGGACTCTTGGTTTATTGCCTGGCTTCTCGCTTCTCATTCCTTCTCTCACCTTATTTTTTCTCTGCTATGTATTATTTCCTTTATTTATTTTTTCTCCGCAAAAGAAGTGGCTCCCCTTGTCTCGCTCGGAAGCTGCCGGGGGGAGGGGGGTGAGAGACGAAACAAAGGCAACGAAAACGACGTTGGGAGGAGCTCCCCTCTTCCACAAAGAGGGAAAGTATCGTTGCAATCGTTCAATTGTTCAACGGCCAAGCCAAACACCCGAGAACTGTGGTTGTGTCTTTTTTTACGTTATTATCCGTTGATCGCCCACAATCATCTCCGTTTGTTTTATTTTTGTTCTCCGTGCTCCGGCCGATTTGCAGGCTGCCATTCTCCGTTGTGGAAATATATCCATTTTAAACAACAAAAGCCTGTCTGAATATTTCGACTTTCGTGCCCGCTTTGACGGCGCTTTGGCTTGTCTCGTCACTTTTTGACTTTCTGCTTTCTTTTTCTTAACAATGGCGCCGATCAACACGAGGACAATCGATTGCTGGTGTCTTTTCCCTAGCCACCTCTGGCTGTCAAATCTTGCTCCATGGCGCTTTTGAACCGCTCTAACGTAGCTGAACCTTTTAGCTGACAGGAGATGGCAGATGGGCCCAAAATAAATAACGACTTGGACGAGAAAGAACTAGACTCGACGGAGTGGCCCAACAAAGAGAAACAAGGTCAGCAAGTGAAAAAGAAAACGACTAATGACATCGGTCACGCTCTTGTTTTACTCTGAGCCTTTACTTGAATTTTGCCCCTTTCAGTTACAGCGTCTTCTTTTATTCTTTATTTTACTTGTCCTGGTGTCTTTTATTCTTTGCATTGACAGCGGCAGCCAGGGGACACCTTGGTTGCATGCCCCATCGTATCGTCCAGGGGGCACAAGGGGAGCCAAGGACAACAAGGAGGGAAAGGCCCGCCCCATCTTGCTTCCAGGCAAGGCAGTTGGGTCTTGGCCTTGACTGGACGGTGTTCTGGCCCTCTCATCTTGCGTCTTTCTTTCTTTTTCTTTGAGTCTTCTCCTCACCAAGCCTGTCAAAAACATTCTGATCACCGGCGCGCGCCTTTTGTGTCCACCCTTGTTTCTGACATGCATTTGTGCATTTCGACAGGGCAGGGATGACATTCACACTAACGAAACCCTCTCCTTCAATTTTGAAGTTTTGAACCGACAAAAGAGGCCCAGTGCAGGCGTGAAGGGTGCACACCCCTCCCTCCCTCACCCTAGCCTTTTGTTGACCCCAGTCTTGTTTCTAAAATAAAAGGTCCCGCCGTTGTTTGAGGAAACGAACACAGCAACGGTCTTGACGATGCTGAAAAAAGGCACTGTTGAAGAATTCGGAAACCGAGAGACCTAAAGTGTTAGCTGCAAGTCACAAAAAATATGACAGAATAAAAAGGACAGGCACACTTGAGAAAATATTGCTCTCTGCGCTTTAAACGGCGGACTTCTTCATCGAGTTGGTCGGCAATGAAATGTCGTCTTGACATGCCATGTTTGGATGTCGTGCGTTGATTTTGGCTTGAAGGACGACCGAGATTCGACGTTAGGATACCAAAAGTTTAAATTTAGTAATTTGTGTGTGCAGGAGCCGTCGTTGTGTTGTACTCAAAAGAGAGATGTCGTTGCTTTCCGTACTCCTGTAGTCCCGTACTCCGTACTTTATTTTCATAATTATTTCTTTCCTTCCGAAACCGTGCACAGTACGGGAGTTGATGAACTCATTTCACAAGACAATTACCGAACCTTCTAGCTATCGTTGTTTCTATCATAGTGACTGTACGTGATTTTATTTGACGTATATTCTGTGACCGCTGAGTTGTGCTTTCCTTGTAGGCTTCTTGTCCTCGTTATTTGTGCGGCAAGATAGCTGTAACCGTCAAAGAAAACATTTCAGACGAAAATAAAGATGATACTATGTAAAGTACTGAGTATGGAACAACTCCCAAGGCACCCGTTTTGAATAAAATAGAGCTCGCCCGTGGAAAAACAAACAAGAGATGAGGCCAGAGGGGTGAAGAAGACGTCGACATGGGTCGTGCCAAAAATTCCCCGATGCAGGCAAAGGAAGGAAGCGGACCAGGGGTATGAGTGGTGGTGGCGGCCCGCAGGGGGGTGCTTTCCACCTTTCCACTTTCTTTTCTTTCCTAACTTCCCTTTCTGTCTGTGTGTCAACGTTGTGGCCCTGCCACTTGTTTCGAAACAAGTTTTCCTTGTCTGTCGTTTTGCAGTCTCTTTTCTTCCCTTTTTCCCAGCGTTGTCGTTGCCTTCCCTCGTTCATCCAGTCTGGTACACAGGACTTCACCCCAGGACTTTTTAAGAGCCCTGTCTTCGGTCCTTCTCCCCTGCCGCAGGAAAATTGACAAGAGGGCCGTTTTCTCTTCCTTCACCCTCACAAGGCTTTGGATTTTATACTTTGCGCTTTTGTCAACGGGAGGATGAGGCGGAGTTGTGTTCTGTAACAGAAGCGCCAAAAATCGCACCCTTGTCACTCACTCTTGTCATTCCTCCGGGCCCCTCCGTCCAACAAATGTCGATTCGTAGCAGTGTGGGTCTTTTCTTCTCTGCTCCATCGTGGGTATGCACTTCGTTTTCCCTTTTTGGGACGTTTGTCATTTGTTGTCACTTGAAAGGAGGACTTTTTAAAAGCAATGTTGGATAAAAGCATCATTTGCGTATATATTCCGGACGAAAAGTGTGTATGGGGTATAGAAGACGACGCCTCATTTCGGCGTTTCATAACGTCCTGACGTTGCTCTGCACGTTCTCCTGTATTACCTCCTCAGAGCTGCCTGCCCTGCCTTGCCCTGTCTGCTCCTAGTAGTCGTCGTCGCTAGAGGGACTATTGCGGCGTGGGTCGACGCGGTGGTGGTGGTGCTCACTGCCAGTGTAGATTGACGATGGCCGTGGCTCCAGCGGCCGCTCAAAGGATCCGTACATCCGCTCCGGTGATGGGTACATCCGCTCATTGGCAGGCATGTAGCCCTTAGCACTGGCGCCGCTACGGCCGGCATCCATACTACCGCCCATACCGCCCATGGCAGAGCCCATAGCACCGCTGCCAGAACTGTGGCCACCAGTCATGGCGCCGTTGACGGCACGGGCATTGTTGATCATGGCTGGTAAATGACGCCGCCGTGCGTTGATGAACCAGTTGCTGATCTGGTCTGTAGGGAAAGAGAGACATTGGTTAGCTCAATGTTGCTGGTTCATGCCCGATCGCTGATACCAAACAATACCCAAAAAAAAAACCGAAATCAAAAGCCCCCTCAAAAAACTTACTCATTTGCAGACCCGTCTGGGTCATGAGATCCTGCTTCTCATCCTCAGACGGGTATGGGTGGTGGAGGTGATCAGAAAACCATGCCCGCAGCTTGTCAGTAGTCTCCTTTGGTAGGTTCCCACGCCGCTTGCGCTGCTTGCTGTCACCCAGGCGGCCGTTCACGCCTGCCATCATACCGCCGTGGCTGCTGGACACGCCGCGTGCCCGGTAATCGTTGCTACTGTAGTAGGTGTCCTGCGGGTGGCGGTTGAAAGAAGATGATCTGGATGAGTGGCGGTGGTCGTACGAAGAAGGTCCCGCTCCAGAAGACGATGCTGACGGCGGGAAGATGGCCCGGTCGAAGCTGCCGATCGAGCCCCCGGACAGAGACTGGGCGCGCGAAGGGTGCTGCTGATACGGGCCTGGGCCGCTGCCGTGGGAGTGGTGTGATGCGTGTGATGGGCGAGACTGCTGGTGGTGTGCGTGGTGGTCATCCATCATGTGTGGGAGGGCAGGAAGCGATGGGCGTCCGCTTCCTGGATAGTGGCTGGCAGAGTCTGTGTACCGTCTTGACGACCATGCCTCGCTGTCGGCTATGGTGCTATAGGCAGATGAAGACGGCGGTGACGATCCGACGGAGGCGGTGGCTGCTCCCTCAGTCATGCCAGACGACTCGCCGTGGTGGTCGAGGTGGTGGTACGGCATGCCGCTGCTATAGCCCCTGGGGATCTGGTTCTGGCCATAGCGTTCTTCGCGCTCGCGCTCTGCGTCGTCAAAGGACATGCGCATCTCGCGCTCCCGCTCGCTCTCGTTAGACAGCACATATGTGTTATCACGCGATCCGGCGATTGATTCGTTTGCTGTACGTGGCGAGTGGGACAGCCGCTGCGGTCCAGACGGCACGGATGTGGCTCTAGACGATCCTGCTGTGCTGTCGGGCGGCCCGGCATAGAAAAAGCTCAAAGCCTCGCGTATCGGCGGGAGAGACAGAGACACGGGCTCTTGGGTGCTCCGTGATGTTGGCAGACCCTGGTGTTGTGGGAGTCTGTTGCCGCCGTCGCGCAGAGCGCTCGGGCTGCTCGACTCGAAGGCCGAGTGTGTAGTCGGGAAACCTCGCATGACGGCGACGGTCATATCGGGCACGGTGTTGCAGTTTCTGGTTTGTCGACTGTGGGTATCAAGATTGCTGCTCGGTATGCCGCAGTGGGCGTTACTCCATTAAATGTCTGGGAGAAGGATGTGGTAGTGTTCAGATGAGCGGCCGGGCTGACGGTGACTGTGACGAGGCAGTAACAAGGTCGAAGAGAGGATGCGACCGGTGGACCAGTAACAAGTAATTAAGAGGCGGCAAATAGGGTTGAGAGTTGGTAGTAGTTGTTTGTCGTCGTTGTGGTAGGTAGTAGGGGAAGACAGTGTCCAGCACGTCGTTCTTGTTCTTGAGATATTGGGCGCCGAGGAGTGGATATATAAAACAATAGTGTAAGGACACGACGGGAAGAAGAGAAGGATGTTGAAGTTATAGAGTACAAGTATGTATGTCGAAGGTGAAGATGATGTCGATGATGTTGATAATGCTGAGAATGGAGAATGGTAGGTCGAGCGCAGAAGAATAGACCAAGATAGAGAATGGAGAGAAGTAAAAGGCTGTCGAAGGTCCTTCGAGGCTGGGCCAGGAGAAACAAACGAAGAAAATGGGAAACAATATCCTTTTATACAGAATGGGGGGAAAGGCAACAGAAGAACTAGACAAGCACAGAACCAAAGAACTGAAGAGCTAAAGAACTTGGAGAAGAAGCAAGTCCAGAAACAAAAAGGGCCATCAGAGGAATGAAAAGGGTGAGACCGGGGGTGTGGCAGGTTGGCAGACTTTGTAGTGGCCTGGCATGGGTCGAGGAGTGTGCGAGGGTGCTAGGATGGACCGGGAGTTGGGTTGGGTCGAGGTGGAGGTGGTAGTGGATGTGGTCGAGGACGGCCGAGTGGTACTTGTAGTGGTGGAGAGAGGGAGAAGAGAAGAAGGGTTTTGAACTGGACATGCGAGTGCGTAGTAATAAAGGCGCCTTTATGACTTGCGCCCATCGGGGGAGTAGGAGGGTAGAAGGCAGGTAGGTACGAACGAGGTAAACAACTATGAGTTTAGTACTTGGGTACTCGCTGGGTGTTGCGCAGAAGGTTGGAAAGGGAAGGAGGGTGTGTTAGTAGAGGGAAGGAGCTACTGGTGAAAGATACAGGCAGACAGGGAAGAGGGTGGCGTGCGAGTGACTGGCGTCGATGCGTGTTGAGGAAGGTGCGATGGGCGTAGACAGGCCAGCCTGGGAAGGAGAGACCAAGGAAATACCTAGAGAGAGAGCCCAGGGGCAAACAGCAACTGCTGTCTGTACTAGTAGGCGCAACAATGGCAGGAGCAATCAGACCTGATGTTCCTCAACACCCGAAGACAAGAGACATAAAAGTGACAAGCAGTGACAAGTACAAGTAAATACTCCGTACAAGTACTGCACTTGGAAGGGGCACTAGAAGAAATGTTAATCAACGGACGGTGTCGTGCGGATAGCCCAAGACGAGCCAGAGCACCTTTTTTCGCGCTCTATCCTGTTCAGCCCTGGTCAGATCCCTCTAAGTGGGTGTCACCGATCGCCCTGTTAGTCGTCCTGCTGGGCAATCACGCGGGAGAAGAACACGCCCAGAAGCCAAAACGTCTGCCTTTTTTCTTTTTCGACACCTTTGTATTGTCGCTGCGCCGTCTTCTTTTTTCTTCTTGTCTATGGCCTAGGCTCTTTTCTTTTCGGGCCCTTCACCATTTTAACTCTTTATTTCTGCTCTTTCTGCTCTTTTTGACTCGTTCTTTGCCCTGCCTCACCAGTGCCCGCCTTGTCCCCTTTGCTCCTTTTTTCCCAAAAATCGCCTGGGCCCGGCGAAAAAGACTCCTAGTTACCTTCTTCTTCGGGTTCCTCTTCCCAGCTTAGGGCTGCCCATGGCGTGCTCGTTGACCTGGGGACTATCGTCGTAATTGCGAGGAGCTGGACGTGCGGACTTGGCGGACAGTGGACAAAGCAGTTATTACAATACGAAAAATAAAACTAAACAAAAATCTTGGGCTTGGACTTTGCTGCCGTATCTGGCAGACGAGTGTGCGTATATTGCAAGTACCAAGACGGTGTACGACGCTCAAAGTACGGAGCAAAGATACACAGAGCAAGGAGCAAATACTTGGCCTTTTCACGGAGCAATGCAAGTCTGACCAGGACGTCGTAGCGTTGCTGTGAACTCGCTCCTTTTTGCTGGGGAATATGGACAACGACCACGACTCACACGCTAGGGCTCCTAAGACACTAAGACACCCAAGACACCACACGCAGGGCACGGACATGGGGGGCACAGAAACAGAAACAACGGGTTGTAACGTGGATTTGCTGATCGACCGAGATGTAATTGGTTTTGATATGCCAGGAGGAGCCGCCATGATCGACTCCGCTTGCGATTTGCGATTTGCACGGAGAAAACGACTACTTTGGTCAAAGGAGGAGCACGTAAACGGCGAACGGCCGACGAAAAAGGATAAAGAAAAACAAGGGGAAAGGGAAGACACTGAAGAAACTAGTGAGAATCGGCTTTTGAGAACGTCAAGAAACATGTCCGGCAGGAAGTGGACCGGGGGTCAGCAAGGGCCTACGACGTATACAAAAAGTGCTCGAGAAAAGCACTGGCAAGTTTGTTAAAGTTCTTGAACGGCAGCACGGCGGCAGCGTGTGGACGGAGCACAAGAGGATGCAGGCCATGCAGAAGCCGAAACAGTGGCAGAATCAAAAGACCAGGAACGACAAGGAACGGCCAGGAAACTGCTTGATGCTGGTGTCGAGGAGGTGGCGGAGGACAGAAGCGGAGAATGCTGAAAAAGAAACTATCGAGCAGCGAGTGACGGCAATAGTCAAAGGATGCAAGGTGGTGAAAATGTGGTGAAATGAAGGGATAATACGAGAAAGCTGCCAAAAAAGAAACAAAGAAAAGGCAAGGGAAAGGGGAAAATAAGGACTGTAAAGGACAACAATCACCTACCAAACATTCAAAAGTCCCTTGACGGTGACCCACCCTCAAGGGACACGATGGGCAACATTAACAAGTATGAAGACTAGGAAACATTATTGAACATCATACCATGACGGTACTCTCTTTTGTTTGTTCTTTTGATTTCTTTTTTCTTTCAGGTATAGCCACGAAGTCTCACGCTGTGCCAAACAGCCAGATATCTGGCGCCAAAGGAGACCATATCCAGACAGACGAAGAAAAAATAGAGAGAGACAGTCCAGCCACGGCGGCTGCAAGAGACGGACCCAGAGACCAGAGACATACCCGCCACAGCTTCCCCCGTCGGTCTCAGACCAGGCGCCTCTCTATTTTCTCTCCGTGTTTTTTATCTGTCTTCGCCGTCCCCGCTCTTGTGCTGCCGGAGGATGGATGGGCCTTCAACGGCCGGCAGGATGGCGATCAAAAGAGCGATGCGAATTATCCGATGGTGTTTTGTGGTTTCAGAACCTTCTGTCGTCGTTCTTGTCGTTCTTTTCCTGGCGGGTTTACCCCCTGGCCTGGCACCAGCTATCATCACCAACCACGCCCAATGCCGCATATGCCGCTGTCCATCAGAGGACCATGATAGAACCAGGAGCAAAAAGTCCAGGGACCGGGTAAGGAGTCAACCAAGGGTACCAAGGAATCTCAAGATATTATTTGCGTAAACAGGAAATAAAACAAACAAAAGAAAAGACGACATCCACAGCCACATCACGATCATCACCATCGTTTCATTCAACTGGCACAGGCCAACAGGAGGAGCCAGGGGTCTACCTAGAAAAGAAAGGCGGATATAAGCACACACAAATCTACAACATGTTGTTGAGATGTGAGCTTTAGTGTAAACCCCAGGCGGCCTGGTGGCAAGTTGGCCTGGCCAGACCAGACCGAGCGCGGTCCTAACAAAATAGCAAAACAATGTGCAGTGCGCATCTTGTAAGATATCCTGACCCAGCCAGCCCGGTCGTGGCTGCAATCAGATGCAGATGCAAAAATAAAATGGAGAACGATACACGGAAACGACGTGGCAGACAGATGGGCAACCTCCGAGACATCACCAGGGGGACAAAGAGAGGGCGTGCATCTCACTTCTGTAGAGTGATAGGCATGCACATTGTACTGACATCTCACTTCCGACGTATGATTACTCCATACAAAAGCAGAAAGCACCGCTACGGGGCTGCAAGCAAAACTGCTTTGCATACGACCCCTGTCCCTATCAGTCTCTGGATGCTGGATGCTGGATTGCTAGGTTGTGTGCCCCTTGTTCGTATTTTTTTTTGAGCAGAAATACGCTGGCTAGGAGTGAGAAAAGTACAAAAATACTTGAGCGGATATAGCCACGAACGTTTGATTGTAGGTTGCATCCGTCCTGCCGTCGTTGACGGGCCTCGTTGACAAGGACAAAGACAGCTGCCTAACTAAAAAGTCCAGGCTGGGAAAGAAATACCTCGTGAATTAAAGGACGACATATATGTGGTATATCGTCGACGTCGTAGAGAAGCAGAGTGTCATTGCTTGAGTTACATTTGGTTGTCGTCTGTGGGTGAATCTCGGTGTGCATGTGTATCGTAGAGAATTTTTGGTCATGTCTGCAGAGTGTTATTGTGATATGGCATGGACAAACTTTGTTTTTCATCTTTCTTTTCTTTGGCCTCCTTTTGTTCCCCCTTTTGCGGTTGGTATTCTCGGCTTCCTATTGCCTTTGCTTTTTACTCGGTGTTGCTTCCCTTTTCTCCCTCCAACTTACTTCTTTGCCCTTTCATTTCGGCCTTCCCTCCCTTTTTACCATCTGCATACCACAATTAGCAGCCCGGGATAAGCTTGGACTGTGCTCTGTGCTCTGGTCTCTGCCCTCGGATGACTGGAAGCATTTGCCTGGGCAGTTTGTTTGTCTGGGGTTCAATTTCGAGCTGAAGCAAAAGCTGAGGGACAGAAATAGAGAAAAAAAACCCGAAAAAAGAGGCCCGAGAGACGGTCGGGGGGAGCGCAGATGCGGATGTCGAGCACTTACGGTCCAGATGCTCACAGACCGACGAGAGAAACAAGACGAAGGAAGACCGACGATATGCACTAAAACGAGGCAAATACATCTTGATGTGCATGGTATGAAACAAGGCTATTAGCACCTTCCCTACGACATGTGTATTTTTACAGTCCTGTCTATCTTTTGCCTCTTTCCAAAATAAACACATCAACTTACGCCTTGGAAAGAAGGCTAGGTATGCAGGCAGGGGGGTTAAGGGAAGGAGCAAACACGGACGACAAGTCTGCATAGCTCCGCAACCACTGCAATTTCAATACTCGCGCATTGAATATCAGAGGGAAAGATAGAAGGAGGGAGTTGGCGTGCTGGCTGTTTGGAGTGTGCACAGGGCAGGCGCTAGCACAAAATATAAGATCGAGGGAAAGAGTTTACCGGAGTAAACTGGCAGTCGTGGTGGGTGGTGGTACTTGTCGTTGGAGATGTCAAAAGAGACTTGGAAAAGTGTGGGTGTGAGACTTTAGGGGGTGTGCGCTAACAACTCCCAGCAATGCGCCGGCGGGCGCAGCGTGCTATTCGTTGTGTATTGCAAGCCCACATTAGCCCAGTAGCTCAGCCCACCGAGCCCACCTGCCAGCCCAAGAATGCGCCAAAAAGGACACCTTGAATGCACTTGCCATCTTAACACATCCAGGGCCAAAGTCGTCGTACCTTTTTACATTGATTTCGTACCAGGCAGGTGCGATGGGTAAGACAATGCCAGCCAAGCGCAGACTAGAAGGAAATCACCAACAGAGAGAACAAAAGAACCCCCTTTTTGCTCACCACGACGAAATACCCAGAAAAACATGCCTCGGCTCGAACATCGACAAATCCAAGACAGTGACGCGTGGGAAGAAGAGCTGCTTGTGCTTGATGTTCAAGGGCATGGCGCCCCTCTCTTTCAATGGAGTACTAGCCCCCTTTGCGACAAACGATATGCAAATCTTCCACGCATCCCAACGTCCTTTTGTGAACGTTTGACGGTCCTTTTGTCCTTTTCACATTTTGTTTTTCTCTTGTGAAAGACGGAAGTCGCTTGGCGTGTCTTGGGAGAAACCAAAAGGGCTCAAAGACGTGGAGCTCATATCGCGAAGCTCGGCGCACGGAGGCCCATGCAGACTGGCAGAAGTCAAGAAAAAGAAAAGAAGGGCAAAAGGAACAAAAAAAAGGAAGATGAAAAAGAAACGGCAAAAGCACGTCAAACGAAACAGGGCTAGACAGGAGACAAGGGGGAGGGGAGTGCAAGACAAGGTGCTAGACAAGGGCACAAGGAAGACATGAGCGACAGGCAGAACAGCAGAACGTCAAAACAACAGACACAGACTGACAAGAGGATGCGGATGGCGGATGGCGAAAGGGCCGGCACCGTTCAAGAACTCAAGCTCCCAAGAAATCAAGTTCGGCCCCTATCTCGGTCAAGGCACAAGAGAAGCACCGAGCAAGCTCAAAAAGAGGCTCGAGATATCCAAGATACCCAAGAAGGAGGGATCCAACCCCCTACGAGGCAAGCCACAACGGGGCAACTGTCTGTCCATCGGTGGAATTCTCATCCTTCGAGCTCAGATGCTGTTCCTCGAGCCCAGGGCCCAGGGCTGCTCCCCTTGTCTGGCTTGTCTGGCCTGTCTCTAGCTTGTTGACTTGCCTCTTCCGCTTGCCGGCGCACGCGCCAATTTGTTTCGGCCGCAGCACGCAGGATTCGAAGCGCGCGGGACCGACAGCCAGAACACGGAGTGGCCAGGTTCCGGGACGAGGGGAACGGCACAACAACAAGTGAGCATGAAATATGAAAGTTGAAAGCAGCTACTCGCTGTTGAACTGCAATAAGACAACAAGAGCAGAATGCAAATACTTGCATGCTCCATGCTCCACGGCTAGGGGCGCCCGGGAAAACAAAAGGTGCGTCACGCACGAAACCTTATTATAAACCCTGCAAGAAACGGCCACGGCCAAGACGGAGAGGCTGCGATGATATTGTCTCTGTGTGAATGCGTGTTTTGTGTGGAGTCAACTTACTTCCGTACGGAAACTTACTTTGTTACATGCCAGGAGCCAGAGACAGACTAATACCAATACACACACAACACGCGCAGAAAACATGCACACCACGACCCTCACCCGCTGAGGACAACTGGCTTGGCAGTTTTTTCAGTGTGGCCTCGCACGTGTTGGCCTGGCCCCAGGCCCCCTTTTCTCCTCTCCCTTCTCCGATTCCAATTCGACAGTGTGGCTGTCACACGAAAAGTTCCGAGACAAACCACAACACGAGCACGAGCGAGAACAACGAGACCAGTGGGTGGGCGATCGAAGTGTTCTTCATTTTTTGTTCTTTTGCCAATTGGCCTTGCGTGGGCGACACAACGCGAGAGAGGAGACCACGCTTCTGCAAGGGCTGATCTCTCCTATTCCAAGCACAGCACAGTGGCCCATTCTACTTGTTGCGGGCTAGCGGCGGAGACGATCTCTTATTTTGTCTTTTATATCTCTCATGTCTTGTCTGTCTTGCCTATTTCTGACGGGTGGACTTGCCTTGACACTGCAGATGTGGCTGGCGCACGAAGTGGGCATGAGGAAAAAGAAAGACCAGAGACATCGAGGCATAAATGCAGAGACAATTCTGACAAACAAGAAAGGGAAAACAAAACCCCCCAGAGACCAGCACAAGAAAGCCCCGAAGACAAGGTTTCCACTAATACGGCAACCTGGCTGTCATCGCAATGGCACTTGACCGTGAAGAGGTCTAGCTCTGGCAACACTGTTTCTTGCTCGTGACATTGGCTGCCATTTTCCTCTTCTATTTTCAGTTAATCCCTTCCTCGTCTTCTTTTTTTCTGCTTTCTGCCTTTGACGTCTATCCCTGAGAGCTTGCCCCAGCCGTCATATTCAAAGTTTGTCGTCTGCCGTCTGTCGTCTGGGGCAAAATAAAACGATGGCAACCCGATATGCCAAATGCCCCCCCAAAAAAGACCAAGTAGGCTACTTCAGATAGCTCACTACTTGCAGACAATGCCACTGGCAAACCACTGGCAAACCACTGGTTCAAGTGGGATAGCGCCCGCCCCTAATCTGATCGACACTGGGAATCTCCTCCCCCTCTCCCACACCCCATACGACCTTTGAACGATGGAACGGAAATACGATACGACCATCTGTCGTGTGGGTGGGACCTTTTTGGAGTCTCTTTCCCTCTCAATCGTCTTTTTCTCCTTCTTTGTCCAGCCCCAAGTGGGTTTTTCGTGATGATTTGACAAGTGGCTCCATGGCCGTGTTTTCCCCTGGTGCCAGTGCCAGAGGAGAAGGAAAAGAAAGAAAAGGGGGCAGAGAAGAGAGGGGGGTGTCTGACAGAATGGGGTCTAGTAGGCCTTTTTTTCCTCCTTTGACAGCACAACAGCAGACACACACTCCTCCAAGTGCCCACACGCCCTGACACTTCACCTTCTCGGAAAAGCAGATCTTCAGCACCCAGCGCTTGGGATCCCGAATCAGGCAAGAAGGGGAAACGACGGATATCCAAAAGTGACAGCCAGTAGCCTTATCCCGGAAGGCAGAAGCACTCGGTAAAAGCAAACATCTCACCATGGCAGAGGGAAGTTTGAGGTCCTAGCGAACAGAGCACAGAGGACAAAGCACAAACGATAAATAATTAACAACAAAGCACAAAACGCCAGGGGAAAGCGGCTTTTTCTGCATCCATCTGCACGAGAGAGAATGGGGAAATGCAAAATGTCGAGGAATTAATGAAACTGACAGCAAAAGGAGCAAAAAGAGCCCCAAAGTCCGAGCAGAGGTGGTGAAGTTGACGGGAAACGCCTCACGCCTCGCCGCCCTGCATGTCAAAAAGAAAAGAAACTGCAAACATCAAATAAGAAAGAGTGTGGCACCAGGGATAGACCCGCAATTGGCAGGCCGAGCGGCGTGTCAACCAAAGAAAGACGACACACCACCTCCAATAACTCCAAAACCACCAACAGTATGGAGTACGATACAACAAACGCCATCACCATCACCATCACCATCACCGTCATTTGGCATTGGCATTGCAACCCTGGAAAGGCTGAAAAAGGCTTGCCTTGCCTGCCGAAGATCCAGTGCTGTCAGTCAAGACAGGCCATCCCTGGCGGACCCCCAAAAATCAATAAGAGAGAGAGAAGGAGGGACAGGAAAGGACAGGGCTCACAACTCTCGTCAGAAGAAGCTGCACCACAGCATGCGTCACGGCTCACGGGCATCTGGCGTCCGTTCTGTCACAGGGACAATGCAACATAGTGCACAGATACAGTCTGTCACTGTTCCATTTTACGGTTCTTGGAACTGCAATAACATGACTGAGTACTGAAGGTGGTGCATTTGGTACAGGTTTTGGAGGTTTGGAGGTTTGGAGTCTGTGGTTCCTTGGTGCTCGGTATTTCAGGGCGATTTTTGGTGGAGAAAGGGTGAAGAAAAGGTGACGAAGAGAAAAAAAGGTTGTTAAGAGACCATAATACGGGCACTCCGTGAACCGCTGGTGGAGTTGCGATTGGCCCCACAGGTTGCTGTCACATCTCCACCGCCCCTTTTTCAAGTTGTACTTGCATTTTGCGTGCAGTTTGCTGCATCTTGATTGCTTCTGTGCTGGTTTCTTTACTTGTTTCTTTTCAGCATTTCAATACCGACGTAAATACATTCTACACTCTAGCTTTAATTGTTCAGAGGCTGCGCCTCAGCTGTCTCGACCTGCATCTATGCCCTATCTGACCAGCTACAGCGCTTTAGCGCAGTTGTCACGGCTCTTGTTTTCTTTTCTGTTTTCTGTTTTTCTTTTGAAATCGACAGGTCAGCAAGAAAACAAGGAAAAGAAAGAAGAAAAAACCCACCGGACTGACCTCCGGGAGCTGGGGTTCGCGACTTCTGCCCAATCGACGATGGCCCCATCAAACTAGGCCAACTATTTTGGTCTTGCGTGGGTCTGGGCTGGGCCTCATGCTTTTTTTGACAGCGATCTTCTCTTTATTTTTCTTCCGTTTCTGACGACCCTCTTTCTCTTTCTTCGGCCCCGTATGGAATATGGAGACTGCACTATTTACACGCCGTATTTTCTATCCTTGATCCGTCGATTTTGCGTTTGATTTTGTCGATTTGCTCCCCTATTTCCTTGGCTTCTATTTTCTTTTTCTTTTTTCCCTGTTCTGTTTTCTTTTTTTTTCTTGGCATGGCAGTCATAAGGTAAAAAATTCACTTGTCAAAAAAGCCAACAAGAGGAAAAGAAAAACAAGGAGATGGAGAGAGAGACGAAGAAAAATCGTCAGTACTTCGTATGTCGTAAGAAAAGGGCGAAAATCACCGACGGAAAGAAAAGGAAAAAAGGCGCCAGGAGCCATTCCGGAGGCTCGGCGAAGGACCAAAAGAGCGCCAACCCAAAGCCGATTCCGACGACACGCTACATATAGCAAAACTGCGAGGCTTCTAAGTACAAAGTGACTTACAATAAAATGAAGCTGGTCTACGAATCAGACGTGGACTTTTGTCGTGACCACATACTGCGTACACAACGTACACATACACATAACTGCCTCTCTACTCAGTAAGGAGTAAACAATCTAGCCTTGGCATCAGTGGCATCCGTGGCATCGACAGCCATCACCAAATGCGAAAAACAGACAGCTGCCATTGTCTCTTGACATACACAGCTGTCATTTTTTCTCTCGTTTCGACAAGCCATCCAAATGCCGACAGGAATCCCTTACTCAGTAAACTCGACACGAGTCGTTTGATGGGATGTCATTTGCTGCGCGAACCCGGATGGCTTACAAGAGGCCGATATGTCCGTGTCCTTGACGGCGCACAATTGTGCCAACAGCTTCAGACGCCGCGGCAAAAGACAAGAGACAGCACCAGAAAGCAGCCAACCATTTGCCGACAACGGACTACTAACAGTCAACGACATAGGACCAAGGAAAAAACTGCTCGCTCCAAAAGCAAAAGTTGTACTTGGGCATCTCTTTTTTGCTTGGTGGCCACAAACCACCATCAAAGCAGTTTCCTCCATCATGTATACACCTATTCAGATAGGTGATTAAGATACTGGTATATTTCCAAACCGACCTCGGTCAACGTCTCATATCCTACAGTGCGCGTGTTCTGTAAGGCGCAAAGGCAGAAAGAAAAGAGAAAAGGGCAGACATCAAAATATCTCATACTGCTCCCTCTTTGCAAGGCGTTTCTCTTTTTTTTCTGGACGAAATACGGCGTGCATTGTCAGATAGCCGCCGGTACACGGCCACACTTGGTACACCGGTACACTTGCACAAGACCAGATACTCGAACAAGGACAAAAACTGGCGGTGTACTTTGTGCTCTGTGCTCTGTGTTCTGTGTTCTCTTCCATGTCCTTTGTACGCTGTATCTTGTGTGGTGCCGTGGTCCCGCCCGTGGTTTCGTTTGTGTTTCTGTGTTCTGTCTGTGTACTCTGTGTGTCTGTGTCGCCACGCCTGTCTCTGTCTATGTCTCTTTGTCTGTCTTTGACCTGCCGTGTAGCCATGTTGTTGTGTTTCGTCGAGAGCAAGTCAAGCCGCCGTCCTCTTTTTTTCCCTCTTTTTTCTGTGAGACCTTTCCCTCCGTCAACTTCCTCCTCTGTCTCTCGGTGGCAGGCCAATCAGTCCCAACTCCATGAGCCTGGGAGAAGAGGGTTTCTCCTGGAACTACGAAGCTCGTCTCGGGCTGTGACGAAGTACATGTGGATATTTGTACCTCTGCATATACCTCGCACACTTCCTGAAAGGCTGTTGCTCGGTTCGGGTCGGCTGGTTGTGTCCCCTGTTCTTGGGTGTACTCCGTACAATGGGGGACAATGGGACAGGACGCAAACGGCAAACAGGGGAATGTGAGAG
>JANSLP010000134.1:0-80300 GCA_029298735.1 Ophiostoma sp. CBS 140.51
GCCAGTATTGTGTTGTAAAACGTTCGTCGGGCGTCTCGTTCGCAAGAAAGTAATTTGATAAAATTTATTGTCAAAAACAGAAATACCCAGTAAATAGAAATAAAATAAAAAGGAATCAACAAACTGTAAATGAACAAAAAGAGCTCAGAGACGTGAATAAAACAAAAGGAAATACAAAAGTCCGTTCTAAAAATCGCCGGTATATGATAAAATCAGAGTAGTCCAAAACAAAAGAAATCAAATCCAGGCATCATCAACATCGTTACTCGGAGTAGCCGGCACAGTGTCCGCACAGCTCCCAGTCGGCACCGGCCGTCTGCCGCCATGAAGAGTGGGCGACCATCTCGAGATCCTCAATCTCGTCACGCTTGCTGCCACTACCGGAGCTCCGCCGCGACACGGTGACGCGGTAGACGGCAGCCACGGCCATCAGGTCAATCTGAACGACCTTGATATCGTGGAACTTGTAGCTGAGCAAAGGAGTCATGTTGGACAGAGCCTTCTC
This sequence comes from Ophiostoma sp. CBS 140.51, assembly GCA_029298735.1. NCBI lineage: Eukaryota > Fungi > Ascomycota > Sordariomycetes > Ophiostomatales > Ophiostomataceae > Ophiostoma > Ophiostoma sp. CBS 140.51. The sequence goes on from JANSLP010000134.1 coordinate 506, forward strand.
AACCTCTTCCTTGCCAGCGACGACGTTGGTTCCCTTGTCCTCTTCGCCTTCCATTGGCGGGATGAGGGGGCTCGTAATAACACAGTCTTCGGCCATGTAGGCGACGGCAGTGGCGGGCTCGTCGCACAGTGCACGCCAGAGCTGAGTGTCCATGGCGCGGCCGGCGGCGACGTTGCGCTGCAAAATGGTGGAGAGGCGGCCCTTGTTGTCTGGTCCAATGGGCTGGGTGGACATGTCCTTGAGCTTATCGTAGCTCTCGTTTGTGAGGCCGAGGACGGTAGGCATGGTGGCGGTAGTAAAGTGTGGTGGTGTTAAGTGGTTGTGTGTTGTGTGAGTAGTGGTTAAGCTGTGTTGCTAATTGTAGGTGATCGGTTGTTCAACGTTTATGTGGTGCATCGAGAAGAGAAAGCATCGACAGGTCCAGGGCCCGGATCGACTTAATCACGAAGGGATCTGTGTATATATATGCATTCGTTCATTTTAACGTTCAACCTGTGGTCCACGCTTTCCGTCATCATCTGTCATTCTTTTCTCTTTTCTTTTCCTTCTCCCACGAGTTCCTCGATCGCGTGGCAAATCATAGATCATTCGACATTGTTCACACAATACGTGGTAAAAAAAAGTGGTCAATAAAAGTGGTCGTGTGGAGGGGATGGTTTGACAGGGCTGTTGTCTTGCTCCGTGCTCCGTGCGACATGCTTCATACACAAAAAATTGTGGTGATGTGAACAAAGACTGTTTTTGCCCACACAAAAAAAATGGTTGACGTGGTTGACGTCAGTGTCCGTCGCAATGGCCGATCATCCGCCCCCCAGTCCAGCCCACCTGTCCCGCCCAGCCCGCCCACACCCACTGTAACGGTGCCCCAGAGTATGCACTGGTGCCCTGTGAAACGACCGCTTTGAAGCCCTCTCTTAATAACCTGATGCAAGGGCCGCCCTCGATAAATTGGGTGGCCGACGACTCGATAAATTAATTTAGATGGAGAATAATATGGAGATGAACAAAGACGAAGACTCAAAGCGAACGACGGCCAGCGTCTTGCCAAAAACAAGATTCTGTTCTCAAACCATCCCAATGTAACCCACCCCTGTCCATCCAGTCGTGCCAGCCTGCCGAACTGCCTAGAATCTCTCTTTCCATCGTCGATGTTCTCCACGCTGTTACGTAGCCCACCTCGCTCAGAGTAAAGGCTGGACTGATGCGAGTATTCAGTCGAACGTATCGACCGACCTGGACTCTGCTGTCCCGCTCTCTAGGATGACCCAGGCTGCCTACCGTCCAGGCTGTGATCTCATCTATTCTGTGCTGCAGGTAGCCGTCGTCTGGTAAAAGGAAGCGGGTTGGTTCGGCGGGAACGACTGTTGGCCGTCTTGCCCGTCTCTGCCCCGCATACGCAATTAAATGGAAAGGCGAGTCCAGACTCGCCTGTGGACTGTGGACGGTCTTCACCTCCTTGTAGGGTGGGATTGGGCTGTGCGGACAAGATTGAGCAGGATAAGTGATAAGAATGATGGAAGGAAAGGGAAGAGACGAGAACAGAAGCCAATAAAAATAGGGCGTTTGCCACAGACTTGAGACATGCAAGAACATGCAAGAACATACAACTCGATGCACACTTTTTCAGTGAAGAGTGGTCTTCGTGGTGTGTTTGGGTGATTGTCGACGACATGGCATTGACAAAGACTGACGTCGATTCTCTCCGATCTCACAAATTTGATTCTGAGGCGCAGACGTGTGCATCCACACTGTTTACTGTGGTGTATTATCTTTATCTTATACGCTCTGATATATACCACATTTGTTTATTTATATATTTTTGACCGAACCTCGTGACTCTGAACGATATCGAAGATGATGCAAACGTCAAGGACCAAGAACAGACAGACTTTCGTAACACAGATCAGGCGTCCGTCTTGGGTAACAGTAGATATCCACGTTCTCAAACCCATATTCCTGTCTTGTACTTTTACGTCTGTCGATATGTGATCTGTGGACGGTGATGTCCTGTTGATCTGTTGACATGTTCTAAAAACAGAAATTTATACTTCTAGTAGTTCTATGTACAAGTAGAAAATATATACAGTCAACCCCCTCAAGTGGCCTACACAATAGTGACGGTACTGCCCGTCGCCATAATGGTCACCTGCTCCTGCATGAAGAACTCCTGGTCCGGCGACACGTCGCGCTTGAACTCGGGGTCGGCAAACGCGACGGAGATGGCGTTGGGATCCGAGAACTCAAAGATGGCGCAGCCGTCGTATTTGGAGAGGAACTGCGAGTCGACGCCGGTTGGGGCGTTGGAGCCGGTGTGGATCTAAGAAGTCAGCGAGCGACTCCGACCAAAAGGGAGGAGGAGCGGCAACAAGTTCGCCGATGAAAACGACCAAAGGGAGGACAAAAAGAAGCCAAAAACCTCACCTGCTTATAAGTAAGACCATGCTTCTCGGCCCATGGCTTGACGAGAGGACCGTGGACGTCCTCCCAGTACTTGTAAAAGTCCTCAAGGGACATGCCCTCTTTGCGCTTAATGAAGGCGACCATTGTGTGGGATGTGGGAGGCATTTTGGCGGGTGTGTTGTGAATGAATATGAGTTATTCTGTTGCTTTTCTGAATTGTTGTGAACATCGTGAGTATCGAGTGAAGTCGGCCGTCTTATATCGTTGTTCCTTCCTCCGGGCACCCCGCAGCCCGAAACGGATAACCATACCCGCCCAAGACTTAGAGGCGCCAGCGCCCGGAAGGCGCAAGCCTATTCACGATTCAGGTGCTAATAAGATGTACAGCGCTTACACTAACAGCGGGACCCTGGTGAAGTCCGGGGCACACGTGGAGATACTCCGGGGAAGTGTCGTTCAACGTAAATTCAACATAAATTGTATTAAAATGCTGCTCTCTTTTTAGGCCACATGTGAACTACCCTTGGAGCTACGCACTCTCCTCAGTACCATCCAAACTTCTCGTTGGCCACCCAGTCCACATCCTCCGACAGAGTGCCGGCACCGTGCCACCGCAAACTTGGGATGCTGTCCTTGGCCCGCTCCACCTCCTTGTAGGCAATCCCGCTCCGCTCTGCTAGGATGCGCTGCGCCGGTGTCGGATTCCACAGCTGCACTTCGCCGCACTTCCATGCCGCCGCCTCGCCCTGCGCCATGCGCACAATCGCCGCGAAACCGTCGACGTGCTGCTGCGAGATGGGCACCTCGCCGGGGTCGGCAGGGAAATCGTCGTCCAGGTCTTCCAAAACAACATGCAGGATATACAAGGTGTTGCCCTCACCGTTCTGGGACTTGAGTCCGCTGTAGTAGCCGCGCGTCCAGATGACCCAGATGCTGCGCTGCTTCTCGACAATGATGCCCGATCCATCTGGCTTGGGCGAGTTGTTGAGCGTGCACAGCGCACCCCGGACCGTCGGCGTTTTGCCAAAGATATGTTTGGTCATGTAGTCCTCACGCATGAGGTGCCATAGCATGGTGTTGAGATCCGGCACGAGCGTGACACTGGGCCCCGCGAGAGACCGCCGGCTGCTGCCGCCGCCCAGAACCGCCCGCCGTGTGGCCCGCCGAATCAGGCGAGCACGCAGCAGCTGCACGTCAATGGGGCACAGCTCCGTCAGTTCATGATAGCCGAGCGGAGTCACCGTGAAACTGCCGTCTTCGCTGTGGACCGCCTTGGACGTATACGAGAATGTGCCGTCTTCAATCTCGGCGGTCGTGGATGGCGGCAATGCCAAGGGTGGGAACGACAGGTGCTTGCTGGGGAACGCCGGCCAGCCCTTGCCCGCGTAGTAGCTCTTGCCAATGTCAGAGTACAACACGGAGAAGAGTGTCTTGGGCTTATCATCCTCCTTGCTCGCAGCCATCATGTTGGGTCCCACCTCTTCATGCTTTGGACTGCCGACCTGCCACCGCTCCAGACGCTTTCCTAGCTCCGTTAGCATCCGCCCTGCGTAGCCCTTGCCCCGGTACTGCGGGTCCGTAAACACCGACGCAATGCCGTGTGCAATGCCGTCCACCACTATGGGCGACTCGGCCGCTTCTGCCGACATGGCATGCTTCCGCAACGTCTCGCAGCTTGACAAAATGGGCCGCTGGTTGGCGGGGCGTGTGCCGTCCGTCAGGATCCAGTGCGTGATGCCGCTCTCCATGGCTAGCGGCACTGTCGTCAGATAGTCTTCGCGGTGCAGATAGTCGTCCATGACCAGCGCGTTGCCCCACATCGGGTGCGTCAGCTCCCATACTTTGCGGCGCTCTTCGACGGTCGGGATCGCCAGAATCAACGAAGGGTCGGCCGCCGACGGCAGGCTCGAGTCGTGGCCGGTGGAGCCCATTGTGGTGACGGAGAGGTGTTGTCGAGGTGGAAAGAGAACAATTGGTGGGTGGAGGTCGTTGTTGGCACCTCTAATGTAGATATTTGAGGTCTCTCGTTATCGTGACTTTTTGGAGTTGTTGTATCTTGAAAGTTCAAAATTCAGCTGTGGTCGATTTCTACCGTCCCTCATCCACGTTGTAGTGACGAAAGAGGAAGGAGGAGCCGATTTTGTACAGACCGTTTCGTTTTCTATCGCGGGGGAAGGTGCGTAGCTGCGTGGGTCTAGCGCTGTCTCTTGCTCGTTCTGGAACTCGTCGGTGTAGCTGCTGATAAGAGGAAGAAAAAGGAAAGAAGGAAAGAGCGATTCGAGGCCGATTTGTCGTTAAGATGAAAAAGAGAAGACGAGAAGTGGCATTTGGAATATGTATATATAGTTTCGACAATGGTACGAAGTAGAGATGCGATCGAATAATAAAAACATTGGACAACTTCGACAGGGAGGATCGGCAGCACTAGGTGCAGTATTGGCCGGCCTTGGCTTTCTTTTGTTTCTATTCTTTGGCTTTCGTTACTTTTCACGGGGTCGATCCTTGGGAGATGCTTGAAGGCTTGACCTCCAAAGGAAGGCAAAGAAGGCGCTTGTGACTAAAAGCCCAGTTCGTGATTGGCAAACACAAAAACGTACAAGCCCATCCAGGCCGTCGAAGTGAACCAAGAGTCCCGTATGTTCATGTATCTCTTGTATCTCAGCGGACAAGATCCTTACTTTTTGCAACTACACTTGACCTAATCAAGCAGGACAGATACTGCCTGTCGTTTCCTGTCGTTCTTTTCCTTCTTGTCCTTCCTGTCGTGGGCCCTGTCCGTGCAGAAACACTGAAAATAAAAGGCCATTTTCTTACGTTTTCTGCAGACTTTACGTCACTAAAATGAAGAGAGAGCAGTTTCTCATGTGCTCCTTCCCGCACACCGTGTTCCTTGTTGGTTCCGCTGTGGTCGGGAAGGTGCAAGGCGCTGGACGGAAACGGCGCGGCGGTTCTCTCTTTTACGTACTCTTCTGTATTTTACTAGCGTTTAAGCCGACGATAGGCGGCCTGTCACAGGTCAAGGTGGGCGGAGGTGGGAGCTGGAAACGGAGAACGGGCTGCACTATCTCAGGGAGGTCAAGCAAGTCAATGAGGGGCTGCTCAAATGACCACTTTCCTGTGTCCTTAAACTGTTTTTGATTGACTTTGTTGCCTCCTTGACCTTTCCTTATCGTTGGACTTGTTCACCGACTCGCCTTGAGCCCCCTTCTTTAACCTCGTGTGATGCTAGATTGCACGGGATCACCTGCAGGAGTAACCAGACACGGACCTTAATCTCGGAATATCTCGAACTGGACAATTTCATACGTAAATGCATTTTGTATTGACGACGCCTGGGTCTCTTTTTGACTTTCCTTTTTTCTATCACAAGTACATTGTCGATATGACCTTATACAACATCTAAACCTGTAGTATCTTCTCCAACACTTAGTGGCCGTGGCCGTCATCCTCCTGCTGCTGCTCCGGGTCCAGCTTGATCAGTGTGTCGATGCGCATAATACTGATGCACGCCTCCACCGCCGACTTGAGCTGCCGCACCTTGCTCATGCTCGGCTCCAGCACACCCGCCTTGATCTCGTCCACCACCCGGCCCCGCATCAGGTCCAGACCGTAGTTCTTGTAGCCCTTCTTGCGTGCAATCGCCTTCTCATCGTCCAGCTGCTGCTGCTTGGCCGCTGCGGATTTGGAGGAGGTGGCAGCCTGCGATGCCAGCTGCTGTGCGTCCTTGGCACCAGCGCCAGCACCGGCAGCACCGCCGGCCGCGCCCGAGGTTGCACCAGCTGCACCAGCAGATGCTGCCGCACCGGCAGCACCGTGACCACCAGCTGCCGGCTTGTCCAGCACCCGCTGCGACAGCGCGTGCCGTGACCGTAGCTGAGCCACCAGCTCCGAGGCGTCCTTGGCGGCGTTGACAGCCAGCGTCTTGGGAATCACCAGCAGCGACTGGGCGAACTCGCCAATGGCCAGCTGCTCGCGCGAGCCGACGGTGCCGGCGTACTCCTCGAGGTAAATGTGCAGGGCCGTCTCTACGGCACCGCCACCGGGCACAATGCTGCCGCTCTCGAGCGTGCGCTTGACGGCCGACAGCGAGTCGTGCACGGAGCGCTCCATCTCGTCGAGCGAGAAGTCGTTGGGGCCGCGCAGGATGACAGAGGCCGAAGAGTGCACCTTGGTGCCCTTGACGAGAATGCATTCATCGTCGGAAATGCGCACCTGCGAGACCTCCTCGGCGTGACCCAGGTACGAGGCCTCGAAGCGCTCGTCACCATTGAGGTCGGAGAGCGTGCTGAGCAGGGTGGCGCCGGTGGCGCGGGCGATGCGCCGCAGGTCCTCCTTCTTGCACCGGCGGACGGCCATGGCGCCGCGCTCGATGAACAGCTTAAGCACCAGGTCATCAATGCCCTTGGTGGTCAGGATGACGTTGGCGCCGGCCTTGAGAATCATCTCGACACGCTCAATGACCATGCCGGCCTCGCGCGCGCGGATCTGCTCGAGCTGCTGCGGGTCGTCGACGGTAATCTGGACGCCGAGCTTCATGCGCTCCTTTTGTAGGTTCATGTCCAGCACAGCAATCTTGGCGTCGGGTATCCGCGTCTTCATGGCCTGCGAGGCCACCGTGCAGTTAAGCGCGTAGCCCTTGACGAGCACCGACTCGGTGGCGCTCTTGCCGTGGGCCTTCAAGATGTTGACGGCCTTGACGGGGTACTTGGTCTCGCCGTTGCGGCTGTTGACCGACTTGACGGCCTGCAGGGCGTCGACAACCATGTTGGCAAAGAAATCTGAGTCCGCGCCGATAATCTTGCTCGACATGCTGGTCTTGGCAATGTTGATGAGCGACTCGCGTCCCAGCTGCTCGACCTTGATGCTAATGTGGTCGTTCATGTACTTGATAGCCTCGCGCAGGGCCAGGCGGTAGCCCGTAATGATGGTCGTCGGGTGTATGCGGTTCTTCATCAGCTCGTTGGCGCGCCGTAACAGCTCGGCCGCAATCAGCACGACGGACGTTGTGCCGTCGCCTACTTCCTTGTCCTGCTGCTGTGCCAGGTCCACCAGGATCTTGCCGGCCGGATGCTCGACGTCGAGCAGCGTCAGGATCGTCGCGCCGTCGTTGGTCACCGTCACGTCGCCAATGTCGTCGACCATCATCTTGTCCAGACCGCTGGGGCCAAAGGAGCTCTTGACCACATTGGCAATTGCCTGTGTAGCCATAACTGGGGAGAGAGAAGTGTTAGCATATGAATTGAGCCAACGAGCAACTCAATTGCATTCCCCTCCTGCCCACGTCTACCTACCGTTCTGATCACGAATGTCGGTGCCGGAAATCTTCTGGCCACCCAAAAAGAGCGTCCCCTGCCGGGACTGCTCAAACATGGACGTCATGGCGATGGCGGTGTGGAATGAGGAGGATGGGTATAAAGAATTGGCGAACAATCACAAATCGAAGACGAGAAGACAAATAGTCTCGATCGAGGAAAAAAAGGGTGCCGTGGAATGCTGGCGCCTGGTCGTGGGATGTAGTCGTTGTTGTCGACCGCCTTGTTGAAGCTCCTTTTTCGTCAAGGCAGAAATATTTGGTACTGTTGGAGTGGTCCTCTGAAAAATAGGAGAGCTTTTAGCAAGTAGCTGTCCCGCGCCTGCTGCAAGATTGCTTACAATAGGGGCGAAAAAAGAGGGGAGCCCGTGGAACCGTGGAGGGGGATAGAAGAAAGGGGAAGCAGGCGACAGAAAGCAACAGGCGGCGCTGCTAGGCTCCATAGCACTTTCCTAAATTTTAGTACGGAAAATCAGTTGATCCATGCCCTGCAGGCACATTGCACAGGGGCCGAGAGAGAGGAGGAAGGAGGGACCTGGCAGAAACCGTTGAAAGTGGAGGCAGGCGCAACCACACCGCCTTCCCCTGTTGGCGCTGTTGACTCTCTGTTGGTCTCTCTCAAAAGATAAGGGGCTAGCCCCTCTATCAGTGCCTGAAAGTGACCAGGGCCCGCGCCAACGAGACGTGCGGGGCAACTGCGAAAGATTTTGGGTGCGCAAAGGAAGGCAGCGGGCAGCGGGCGGCATAGCGACGGCGGGAAAGAGCACTCACTAAACGATACCAATAAATAATAGAGCCTGAGAAAACAGCCTGAGAAATATCTCCCGAAAAAATAGCACATAAAAAGACACGATCCAGATTTAACCACACAAGGCTGCCGGGTGACTCAGAACGAGACGAGACGACGACGACAAGCACTGCGCATTGAACAAACCGAGCGTGTTTACTTTTGTTGAAAATAGCGCTGCTAGATCGCCCGCATCGCCAATCCCACATCATCACGAAAAACCACCAAATTTTGACCCCCCTGTCAACAATACCGAAAACCGACAACATGGCCGACGCTGCTGCCCCCGCGAGCACGGAGCCCTCCAAGAGCGCGCTCAAGAAGGCTGAGAAGGCCGCCAAGATGGCCCAGGCCAAGGCGGAGAAGGCGGCCAAGCAGACCATCGCTGTGGTCGGCGGCAAGAAGGCCGACGACATTATCGGCATCACCGTCAGCAAGAACGACCACTTTGCGCAGTGGTACCAGGAGGTTGTGCTCAAGGCCGAGATGATTGACTACTACAACGAGATTGCCGGCTTCTACATCCTGCGCCCGCCGGCAATGTACGTCTGGAACGTCATCCGCAAGTGGTTCCAGGAGCGCATTGAGCACTTGGGCGTCGAGGAGACGAGCTTCCCCATGTTCCTGTCGTCCAAGTCGCTCGAGAAGGAGAAGGACCACGTCGAGGGCTTTGCTCCCGAGCTGGCCTGGGTGACGAAGGCGTAAGTCCACAACTCTCACCAAGATATTCAAATTGAATACACCCACGGCATATTATTGCACACTAACCTCTCCAGCGGCGACAAGGACCTCGAGGTCCCCGTGGCCGTCCGCCCGACCTCCGAAGCCGTCATGTACCCCTACTACGCCAAGTGGATCCGCAGCCACCGCGACCTGCCCTTCCGTCTGAACCAGTGGAACTCTGTCGTCCGCTGGGAGGCCAAGCAGACGACTCCCTTCCTGCGCGCCCGCGAGTTCCTGTGGCAGGAGGGCCACACTGCCCACGTTTCAGAGAAGCTGGCTGGCGAGGAGGTCCTGGAGATTCTGGAACTGTACGCGGGCGTCTACGAGCAGCTTCTGGCTGTCCCCGTTGTGCGCGGCCGCAAGACGGAGAACGAGAAGTTTGCCGGTGGCTACTACACGACCACCGTCGAGGGCTACATTCCGACCAACGGCCGCGGTATCCAGGGCGCCACCTCGCACTGCCTGGGCCAGAACTTCTCCAAGATGTTTGACATTACGGTTGAGGACCCCAACCAAAAGGGTCAGCACATGCACGTCTGGCAGAACTCGTGGGGTCTGTCCACGCGTGTCATTGGTGTCATGGTCATGATCCACGGTGACGACAAGGGCCTCGTTCTCCCGCCCCGTATCTCCAAGGTCCAGTCCATCCTGATCCCTGTCGGCCTGACGGCCAAGATGACCGCCGAGGAGAAGACGGCCCACCTCGCCAAGTGCGACGAGCTGTACGCCGAGATCAAGAAGGCCGGTGTCCGCGCCGATATCGATGTGCGTGAGGGTTATACCCCGGCCTGGAAGTTCAACGACTGGGAGCTCAAGGGTGTGCCCCTGCGTCTCGAGTTTGGTCCCAAGGATGCTGCCAAGGATGTTATTTCGTACGCCCGCCGTGATACTGGTGAGAAGGGTACCATCCCGCTGGCCGAGCTTGCCACGGCCGTCCCTGCCCTGCTGGAGACGATCCAGAAGGCCATGTACGACAAGGCGGACAAGGCCTTCCGCGAGCACCGCCTCGTCATTTCGGACTGGAGCAAGGTCGTCCCCGCGCTCGACGACAAGAACGTTGTCCTCATCCCCTTCTGCCTCGACCCCAAGTGCGAGGAGCGCATCAAGGACCTGACCAAGAGCGAGGAGGTCACTGAGGGCCCTGACGGCCAGCGCGCCCCCTCCATGGGCATGAAGTCGCTGTGTATTCCTTTCGAGCAGCCCGCCGAGAAGATTCCTGAGGGCACAAAGTGCCTGAACCCCGAGTGCAACAGCACCGCCAACACCTGGGTTATGTTCGGCCGCAGCTATTAGAGCGGGAGTGATTTCAGAGAATAACGAATAAAAATAAAATGGGAAAATATACACAAAAACAAGCGGAGCATGGGCAGAGAGCGTAAAACGAGTGTAGTGCAATTAGCGAGGAATTTTATTTGATTTACGTGGTCTGATAAGCGAGTGAATATCAATGTTACAGTGATGAGTCTTGAAAAGGTAAAATAAATTCAGATAAATCAAAACGTGACGCTATAAATTCAAATATTATGACATAAGAAATTAACCCTTGAGAGGAAGCATCTTATCCTTCTCTTTCTCATCATGCTCTTCCTCTTCCTTTCCCCTCCCCTTAAACGACGACCACCAATCATTACGTGCACCGCGGGGCGTCTCATCCTAGAAGCCACCCTTGCCTTGCACACGCTTGATTGCGCCGACAAACCCCTTGGCCCAGCTGAAGCGGCCTGGGTCGATACCCAATGCACCATCTGCCTCTTTACCCTCGTGGTCCCGCCACAGACCTTCCTCCTTGACTAATCCACCGTACAAGTGCGTGTTCTCGTTGCGGCGTAGACCGTCAATCCATGCATGGCACACGTCTGGGCTCTCCAGCATCACATTTATTTCCTGGCTGTGGTACCAGCTCTGCGTGTCCTGGTTGCCGTTGCCCATGATGCCAATGGTCTCGTCGACAATCATGAGCTTGATGTGACAGTCACGCTTCTTCTTGCTCTGCGGGATGGGCCGCGTTTGGTCCTTGGCCACGTACCAAAAGTAGTGGAGGTGCTTGCGGCCCTCTTCCGACAGTGCCTTGTAAAGCTGGTGGGCAATCATCTCATTGGTACCGCCCTGGCGGGGCAGGAGCTCGCCCATGTCGTTGTAGCCCAGGCAGACATACAGGATGACGTCCAGACCACGCTCGCACGCCTCGTAGATGGCAGGTACGAGAGGCTCGGCGTTGAGTGTAGGTGTCTGGATAAAGACGTTCCTACGTGCATTTCTAAGGGCTGACAGCCATGCCGCGTTCTGGGGCTGCACGACAGACGAGTGTGTCGGAGGGCCAAAAGGTGGCCGGTTGACCATGGCAATGGGGAAAGGCTCATGTGTGGCGTGCGGGATGTATGGTGTCATCTCCTCACCCTCACCAAGCTCAGGCGCATCGGCCTTGAGGTCGTTGACTGTGTGATTGAGCAGCCGGCTGATGGCCTCCATCTGCGTCTCGCCGGGCTTGGCAGAAACGGCCGTCTGTACGCGTGTGACCTCGCCTGCAATGTCCTTGTCGTACTGTGGATGCTCGTTTGTGCTTTGGGGGAGAAGTGTGTTGGAGGATGTGGGATGGGTGATGTTTGCGGCAGACAAAGGCTGCTTGCCGGCGCTCAAGAAGCTGAGAGTGGCAGGATCAGGACCGTTCGGCTTGTTTGGGCTGAATTTTATGACGTCCTTGGTCTCTTCTGTGCTGCCCGTGTTGCCCTCCTTAATCTCGGCGGCAGTCGCCTTGTCCAGCTCTGGGCTGCCCCCGCTGGCCTTGGAGGCATGCGGATGAAGTGTGCTGGCTGTTGTTGTCGGGCCTGTGACGACATCTGAGCGGTGCACATTGTCACTCGCAACAGGAGCGTTTGCGGCGTTCGCGTCAAGTGCACCTGGCTCGCGCACGCCCTTGGCGTCAACAATCGGGCCGGCCTGTGCTGGTTGCTGCTGCTGTTGCGGCTCGTCGTTGGAGAGCCAGGTGTTGTTCTGCGGCGCATCGTTTGTTGTTGCTGCCGCACCGTTGGCTGTCGAACCACTGGCTGTCGGACCACTGATTCCCGCACCGTTACTACTGAGCCCACCTGCAGCCGCAGGCGAGTTATGGCTGGGCAGCGGGGGCTCCATCTTCTTGTGCCACGACATGAGGGCCATGTCGTAAAACGAGTCCACAATGGGACCCTCGTAGTGTACCATCATCTCCAGATTGTCATTGTCCTGAATGTTGTTGCTCTGCAGGATGGCGACCTTGCGGTCGACGACCATGTACTTGGCATGGAACGTGCCGACCATGGCCTGGTGGTAGTTCATGACCTGCATGTCGATGTTGGGCATCTCCTCGGGCGAGGGGATCTTGACGTTCTTGCCCGTGTACTCGTCGACGCCCACCAGGTAGTGCGGGTCAATGAGCTGCTTGGGGCTGCCACGATCATAAATGACCTTGAAGACGATGCGGTCACCACGCTCGCCAGCGCGGCGGTTGAGCTCGCGCATGGCATTGGTGAGGTAACGCGAGGCGACGCTGTCCTGCCAGTAGTTTGTGGCCAGAAACACCTCCTTCTCGGCGCGGGCAATGACGTTGGCCATGTGCCGTGCAATGTCTGGAATGGTGGAGATGACGGTCAGCGGTGCAACGCCGCAGCTGCCCAGCAGCGAGGGGCTGACCATGGCCCGGTCGGGGCTCTCCTGGACAACTGCCAAAACATCACGGTAAATCTGTGTCGTTAGTAAGTGGAGATTTTGGTAAAATTGCTCGATATTTTGCGCTCACCTTCAAAAATAGGTCACTGGGCTTTGTGGGACCCCATTTGCCGCATTTAGCGGCACGCTCGAGGTCGTTGACCTGAGTGGTGGTCGCCGTGTTGTGTCCCACCTCCTTGTTATAACGATACTTGCCATACAGTGTTTGCCAAGCATCGCCGCCCGCCAATGTGGGATCAGCAGCCACAAGAGAGGAGACACTGTCTTTGGATGTACACAACTCGAGGATACCGTTTCCCAGGGTCTCCTCTTTGAGAATCCCAGAGTCTTTGCTGGTATCCATGACTTGAGTTTTTGGTTGTGTGGTGGGAAAGGGGAAAAAGAGGAACAGCAGAGATCGTCGTTGACGATAGGGCTGAAGTGAACGTGGGAACCAGGGATTTTGACGTGTTTAGTGTATCTGTTTTATGATGTATGCGTATGGGGTGGGCGTTGTGGAACGTGGCTGTGAAGCTGTTTTGCTATGAAGCTTTTGGGAGAGTTTGGAAAATGCCAAGAGTAAGACAAATAGAAAGTTGAATGCCAAGAACGGGGAAAGCTACTCCTTTTAAGGAGGAAAGAGCGACAACGTCAAAAGAGTGGAAATCGAGGCAGGTGGGCAAGGCGAGCAATTGGTTCGTTGGTTCGTTGGCTTGTTGGCTCGTTGGTTCCTTTTGGAAGGGAGGGAGGGGAAAGCAGAAGCAGGCTAAGGATGGAAAGTGTCGTCGTGGAAAGAGACGAAAAGACCGATCGTCGGTGTACGTCACTACCGCGGGAAACAGGCTGCACTCGAACATGGAACGCTAATACGTGAGGAGTCGAATAATAAACAGAAGGAACGACCTCGACCTAGGCTGAGCTCAAAGAAAGAAGGAGGGAGAGAAAGAACCAAGCTTTTTGCTAGCCGTCTTCAACCTAGTCGATTGTTCCTTCCATCTCTGGATGGTTGACGTTTGGGTAGAGGCAGGCACGTTGAAAAGACGAATGTGGCAAGACAGTTTGAGGAGAGGTCTTTCCGACCTGGCTGCAGGTGCTCAGAAGCTAGCCGAAGAGCTGTCGAGGACAATCGAGGATGCTTGTGTGTGCGAGTCGTAAATGTCATGAATGTGGCAGGCTATGGACATGACGTCAGTAGCGTCGATTGCATGGTCCATTGGGGTAGCCTGAAGAATTGTGTAAGTACCTGTTACGACGCTGCAACTGCGGACAATACAGTGGCTGAAGCAGTGGACCTGTCTCTATTTTTGGGTGTACACAGGCGCTATGTGGCGTATTTTCTGGGCTTCATTAGATTGAAGAATATGCTTGAGGAGAGCTTCATTGTTTCTATCGTTTTTATATGTTTCTTCAATTGATATCTGTTTTTCCTTTTGTCATGCTGTGAAGTTGAAGAAGATGGAACGAAATATGTCTTAGCAGGCCCAAAATTACAGGCGGCGCAAGGCGGACGCACCTGCCATAAATAGCCAAAAATGCGCTAACGCGAAAAGAGAAAATGGCAGTCGCCGCCCCTTGACCTTTTGACCGCTCTTATCGATAACAACAATTCTGCCAGCCCAAAGAAAAAAAAGTTTTGGCGGGAAAAGTATATCGTGAGAAAGCAGGAGCAACCTCAGTGCACCTAACAGCATCTTCCAAAAAAAACATACCACGACCACATCCACACCCGACTTCCCTCTCTCCCCCCCTATAAAACAATCACCAGCTTCGCATTGCCACCCACCGCCATGGGCAAAAAGGAGCGCAGCGGCTCGCCGAGCCGGATCAACGATGCGCGGTTCGCCAAGTTTGAAAGCGATCCGCGGTACCGCCTCCCATCGAAACGCAACACCAAGACAAAACTCGACAAGCGGTTCGGCCAAGTTCTAAAGGACAAGGATTTTACGGCGACGACACAGATTGACCGGTACGGCCGCAAGCTCAAGTCGGACAAGAAGAAGAAGGCGCTGGAGCGGCTGTATGAGGTGGACGACGATGAGGAGGATAAGGATAGCGAGGACGACGACAAAGAGAGCGAGGACGAAGAACCCGCCAAGGCGTCGACCAAAAAGTCCAACTACGATGCGGCACGAGGCGGCGGTTTCTCTGCCTCTGAGTCGGACGACGACGACGAAGACGACGAGTCCGACGGTGACCTGTTTGACGAAGAGGAGGAGGAAGAGGACGCCGCCGACACACAGCAGTTCCGGGAAGAGCAGGCCGAGGTGCCCACGGGCGAAATCACACACCGACTGGCGATTGTTAACTTGGACTGGGACCACGTCAAGTCGCGGGACCTGATGGCCATGTTTTCGAGTTTCGTGCCCAAGGAGGGCCGCGGCAAGATTGAGAAGATCTCCGTGTACCCGTCGCAGTTTGGCAAGGAGCGGATGAAGCGGGAGGAGCTGGAGGGTCCGCCGCGGGAGATTTTCAAGGGCAAGGACGAGAGCGGTGATGAGGATAGCGACGCTAGCGACAGCGAGCGCAGCGAGGACGACGAAGACAGTGAGGAGGAAGACGAAAAGGTCAAGAAGGAGCTCCTTCGCGAAGAGAACGACACGGATTTCGACAGCAACGCACTGCGGTCGTACCAGCTGGACCGGCTGCGGTACTACTATGCGGTGATGGTGTGCTCGGACAAGGCGACGGCCGAGGCGATTTACAATGCGACGGACGGCACCGAGTACCAGTCGTCGTCCAACTTTATCGATTTGCGCTTTGTGCCTGACGACACGACGTTTGACGACGACGAGCCGCGGGACGAGTGCACGGAGATCCCGTCCAACTACAAGCCGGTCGAGTTTGTCACCAACGCGCTGCAACACTCCAAGGTGAAGCTGACGTGGGACATGCACCCGGAGGACACGTCGCGCAAGGACCTGATGAACAAGGCGTTTTCGGGCACACCAGCCGAGCTCATCGAAAACGATCTGCGCGCGTACCTGGCGAGCGACAGCGATGGCGAAGACGGCTTCGATGATGACGGCGAGGAGTTTGGCGGTGTGGAGGAGGTGGAGGCAGAGGAGGTGGTCAACAATGATGACGAGGAGGATGATGAGGTGAACGAGAAGGCCGAGAAGCCCAAGCTCAGCAAAAAGGAGCTTGCACGGCAAAAGATGCGCGCCGCTCTGGGCTTGTCCGAAGAGTCGGAGAAGAAGAGCAGCAGCAGCAAGAAGAACGCGCCCGTCGGCGGCATGCAAATCACCTTTACGCCTGCCCTCTCCGACGGTGCTGCCGCCAAGAAGAAGTCGGTCGGCCCTGACGGTGTCGAAGAGACGACCCTCGAAAAGTACAAGCGCAAGGAGAAGGAGCGAAAGGAGAAGCGCAAGCAAAAGGCGATTGCCAAGCGCGAGGGCCGTGACCCCAACGCAGAGGCCGAAGTGGAGAGCGATGTCGAGGTGGTTGGTGGTCCTGACGGTGACGATGATGCCGAGGATCTGGGCTTCAACGATCCGTTCTTCATGGACGACGCCCCGGCAGCTGGTGCTGGCGAATCCTCCAAGTCGTCCATCCGCAAGGAGGAGCGCCTGAAGAAGCGGGCGCAGCGCGAGGCCGAGGAGAAGGAGAAGGCCGAATCGCGCGCTCAGCTCGAGGCACTGATGGGTGCCGACGGTGAAGACATTGAGGGCGCCGGTCACTTTGACATGCGTGATGTGATGAAGGCCGAGAAGGCGCGACAAAAGGAGGAGCGCAAGAAGAACCGCAAGAACCACAACCGGAGAGGCGATGGCGATGGTGAGGACGAGGGTGCTGCTGCTGATTTCAGCGCACACGGCATCGACGCTTCTGACCCTCGTCTGCAGGCCGTGTTTGGCGGTGCCGAGTTTGCCATTGACCCGTCGAACCCGCAGTACAAGGACACGCTGGGTCTGCAGCAGATGCAGAACGAAGCGCGGCGGAAGCGGAAGGACAACGGTGCGGAGGAGGATGATGCTTCTTCGAAAACCACCAAGAAGGCCAAGACCTCGAGCCGGAACGACGAGCTGGCCAACCTGATCAAGTCGGTCAAGAGCAAGGCGAAGAAGAACAAGCTGTGAGGTGGTTGTTGAGAATATTGAATTTCTGCATCATGGGATAGATAAAATAGGCATGCCTACATGGCTTTTGATTTTGATTATTTTCATACTGTTGTATCATATTATTTAGTTAGGATGGCATTATTATTATTCACATATATCATTATATCCACATCCACATCACATTACATTACATGTATAGATTCTCAGCGTTGAGGCCGTCGTTTGCCGTGCCCGTCCCCATCAGATCTGGCAACAACCAAAGACTCTGCTGCCACAGCGTCTGCGAAAACACTCTTAGATTCTTCCGCTTTACATCGGGCGCATGGAGTGGATGCACCAGGATACTGCGGACCTTATCGTGCAGGCTCTGGCCCACGGCCGTGGGATCGGGTAGGACGTCACCATAGGATAGGCCTGGATGGTCACGACAGGCACTGCTCTCTCCTTCTTTCCAGTTGGTAGTTTCGCTGTTGTCTGCGGTTGTGCCGCCAGTGGCCGGCGACGTCTCTCCCTCCGCCTCCCAGGAGACAAACTCTGGCACCGGCTCGGTTCCATATGAGTATTCATACAGCTTGTACAGCAGACCCAACGTCTCACCCCAGGCGGCAGCCACTGGCCAGCGAGGCTCCCAAGACTGAATGATTCTCAACAGCAACAAGAACTTGGCTCGTGCTACTGGCTTGGGGCACTTATCACAGGTTTGAGTGTAGACGACCCAGAGATGGACGGCGGCAGCAGTCACAAGAGCGTTGGCAGCCACAGTGGACTGGAGGATAGCACGTCCACGATCACGCTCAGTATCGACATCACCTTCCGGAGTGCTCTCGCTGCCACCGCTGCCGTGGTAAAGCTCACTGGCCATCTCGGTAATGATGTTGACAGCATCAATACAGGTATCAATGAGTGGCTTGTTGGAGTAGTCTTGGGGCAGACCGGCGGCGTCGGATGCCATCATCAACGACCGGTAGTCGATGTTCCCAAGACCCAGGTCCATGTCCATGGTGCTGCTGCTGTTTCCACTGCCACTGGTACCAGCCATACTTCCTCCATCGTCCATGGGGCTGTAGTACTGCATGTCCAGCTGCGGAAGGTACTCGTGGTGCATCACACAGCGTGCATGGTGCAGCAAGAAATTAAACTGAACAAACGTCTGAGCCTGTCCCGTTAGCCGGTGCAAGCGGTAGTTGGCCGCCGACCAGTGCATCGCGGGCGGCACGACTTGTGTAGAAAACTCGGCAATCGCTTGGTTTGTTTTGAAGAAGGGTCCTGCCGGGTCGGTGGGTGCATAGGGTGTGCGGCGACGGCCGCCGGTGGCGTGCAACAAGGCCATGTCGCCCCAGAGCCGGAGCATACAGAGGTAAAAGGGTGTGACGCTCATCCTCGAAAGTTGTTGTAAGTGTTGTGGTGTTTGGCCGCTCATAAACTCATTAAGCCACGGGCCTGGGTCGTTTTCGTCATAAGCAAAGGTATTCTCGGCACAAGGCAAGCGGACATCTTCACCACCGCCGCGGGTGCCGTAGATGACATTACTGGCGACACCGGGTGGGATGACGGGCGGGAGTTCAATGTAGAAGCGATGGTGGCAGGTATAGGAGATGAGGCGGTCGACGACAAAGCAGGCCCAAAAGGTGCGCCTTCGAGTTTCGCGCTGGCGAGGGCCGACTTGTCGCCGAGTAACGGAAAAGGGCGACTGCTGGTCGCCATCTAGTTCGACGCCCAGTTGAAGGGCATGGGCCATGCGCAAGGCCGTGCCGGCGTGCATCCATGCCTTGAAGTCTTTCCATCCGATGAGTTCGCGGACGGCGATGACTAGGAAGGCTTGTATCGTGTAGACTACACCCGTGTTAGAGAATGACAATGACACCACCGTGGGTATGAATGATGAAAGGCAACTTACTTGATGGCTGATCAGTGAGATGCCGTCCGAGGAGAGAGGCTTGCTGGGCATAAAAGTCGGACAGGCCGACACTGCAGCTCGGCAAGCCGAGGGCTCTGGTGAGACGACCCACCTCGTCTGGCGTCAAATACAAAGCTGCAAGGCTGGCAATGGCCATGGCCAAGACGGGAGCCTGTTTCTGCAATCCTGCCATGGTGGTTGTCGGCTTGTGCAGAAAAGCACAAAATTCAACCTCGTGGTGGCGTTCTAGAAAGATGTCGAGGAGGCGGGACGGCAAGACCAGGGGTGCACTGACAGGACTGTTGAAGCCATGGATAGGGCTGATCTGCGCAGCCTGGCCCTGGGCTGTCTGTCCTTGCTGTTCCTGAACATTGTCCGAAGGTAAAGATTCGGGCGTCCCAGGAATGGGAAAAGACGGTGCTCCTGGCACGTTGGGCCACGTACATGGCGTCTTGCGTTTGAGGCAGCGCCGGCACTGTGGTCGAGTGCCGCTGCATTTGGTCTTGCTGCGGCGGCTGCAGCTGTTAGAGGGTGCACATATTGTTCTACGTTATAATATGCCTTCACTCACCATGCATCGCAAGCTTGAGGCGTTCGCCCGCCGACTTCTCGGGTCACATCTCGGGCCGGTGCTGCGTCCATTGTAAGTGGGTTGTCAGTCAGTGTCAAGTGAACTCGAGTTGCTGTTAAATTGGAGCTGTTTTCTGCTGTGGATGTCGTTGCTGTTGATGTTGAGAAAGCCGGTTTCTCGTCTGCTTGCCCGAGATTTTCAAAGCGCAGAAACCTTGATTAAAGGGGGTCAATTGAGATCGATTGAGTTTCTTGGACGAAGGAGGGTGGGCAATGTCAGTCCTGGAGGGGTCGAGGGTCGTTCCTTCTGTCAGTGTTGCTTTGTCAGGACCCACAGAAAATGTCGGATAAGCCGGCGGGTTTCTCACCACAATCAGTGGGTGCAACGGTCTGACAGCCGGCGCATTTCGCGCTAAACGCCTTTTGTTAAACGGATAAGCCGACAGTATATCATGTAAGTCGACCGACATCGTCTTGGCATCGAGAAACATATATATTGATGCTCTTTTTGGCGTTGCATTGTAGGACGAAAACAGAAAAATAAAACATATCAAAAAGTGCTCTAACCAACTCAAGGAAACGCCAAACGTCAAAAAGACAACGTCAAACCACGGCCCAGAAGACAACAACAAAGATTGCAGTAATCAACGCCACAACCGAGCCTTCCTTCGCTTTCACCACTTACATCACCTACACTATGTCCACTCACAAGGCTGTCGTTACTGTGGCCGTGCGGGCTCCGCTGGGCCTCATCGACGTCCCAACAGTCGCGCCGACCGGCCGCGAGGTCCAAGTCCACGTGGAATGGACCGCCTCGACGCCTCTCGATCTTCACCAAAACGACGGCGGTCTGTTGGTCACACACCCTCAAGTGCTGGGCGACGGCATCGCGGGCACTATCACAGCAGCCGGCGCCGATGTAAAGAACCTGGCTGTGGGCGACAAGGTCTTTGGCTTCGCTTTCCGTGAGAACAAGCAAAAGGCCTACCAGGACTTTGCCACCGTCCCCGAGACCACTCTCGGCAAAATCCCTGCCGGTTTCTCCATGCAAGAGGCCACCACTCTACCCAACAATACTGTTACTGTCTTTCACGCCGTTACAAAAGACTTGGGTCTGCCTCTCGAATGGCCCAGACCTTCTTCTGCCAACCCCCACGCCGAAACACCCATTTTCATCTGGGGTGGCGCCTCGTCGTGTGGCCAGTATGCCTTGCAGATCTTGAGCCACTGGGGTTACAAGAACCTGTTGACCACCGCCTCCAAGAAGCACCACGACTACCTGAAGAGCATCGGTGCCAGACACACTTTCGACTATCACGATGCGGATGTGGCCTCTCAGATTCTCAAGGCCGCTCCTCACGTTCCCTACGTCCTCGACTGCATCGCCTCCCAGCAGGGCAGTTTGGCCCGTATTGCCGAGTTCGCCCAGGCTGGCACCGTCGTAGCTGCTCTCCTGCCCGTCATTATCCGCGATGCTACCGACGATGTCGCACCAGAGTACTCAATGGACACGCAGGGAGTGGTCAAATGGGCAGACGGTGTTGAAGCTCGGGGTGTCCGAACACACTTTTACGAAGACGATGCCTTCTTCAAGGAGCACCTGCAGTCGACCGTCGTTCCCGAACTTCTGGCCACCGGTGTTGTCAAGCCCAACAAGCAGCGCATCGTCGAGGGCGCTACTCTGCTGGAGCGTGCACAGGAAGCCATGAACCTGCTGCGAAGGAAGGAGGCGAGTGCCGAGCGGCTGGTGTGGCGCGTGTCTGATCTGAAGCTGTAGTGAATGAGGCTGTGGTTTTTGTTCGTTGGGTAGTGAATACGACCAGTCTTCAGCCAGGTTGTATACATATAATTATAGAGAGGACGTCTCTGGTCCATCATCCCAGTGTTGGCTATCATCCTCCAGTGTAACAGACAATCATGATTCACCTCTTTCAACCTCATCAGTAATCACAGCTCGAGCTCTTCTCAAACGCGTAAGTAGTGCACGTTGTCAGTATTTAATTTCTATGAGCAAGACCACTGGCGCAACTTTTAGCTCTGGCGCTTCATCAAGAAATGCCCCATCTTCGCGGCCTGCTGTGCCGTTGCTGGCATTCTCGTTGTAGGCACCGTCACCGCTGCCATTGTCACCGGCCCTGGTCTACCTGCCCTCGGGTTTGGCGCTGGCGGGATCACCAAAGGTAACCGACACCACAATTACTCTATATTAATTCACGGTGGCTACGGTGCTGCCATCGTTGCGGGTGCCATCAAGACGGCTGTCGGTGTTACCACGGCATGGCTGCCGGCACCTGTGCCGTGGGCTACTTAGGTGACAACGGCCCCGCGGCTGTCATGTATTAAAATCAAGTGGACACCCAGATTGCCACTCATACGGACTGGCCAGGCGGTATATTTGTGAATGAGACATGTGTTTGACGGCAAGGAAGAAGGTGGAAAGCAGTGGACGAAGAAGACAGAAGTAAACAAACGAAGCAGCAAGAGATTGCCCCTCACTTGATACTGGGATACCTGCTATGGAAACAAACAAAACGGAGTGCCATTCAATCATTTTAAATATGGCCTGTATGAGAGCGTGTCCCATCTCATTTCGTGCCTACCAACTCTCCGTTCACATTGACCAAGTACGGCATTATCATACACTTTGATCGTCACAATACCATTCTGACCAGAAAACAAAAATGACTGTTAAGACCTTTGAAGAGGTAAATCGATATGCAAAGCTCACACTCGTTAGTACTTGCTAAGATGCCCAAGCTTTAGGAGTTCCTCAAGAACAACTCCTGCGTCGTGACCTGCTATGCCACAGCCGCGGGTCTAGAGGCCAGTGCCGCCATTCCAGTCGCCATGCCAGCGGTTGGCTTTGCCGCTCAAGGCATTGTGAGAGGTAAGTAGATTATAAAAGCACCCAAAGGTCGTACACCGCTCACATTGGATAGGATCTCTGGCCGCCGCTTGGCATTCCAGAATTGGCAATGCCGTCAAAGCAAGCCTTTTCTACAAGCTCCAAAGCCTCAGAGCTCGTTACAGCGGAGCGTTCGCTACGAAGGCAGCGACTGTGATCGGACTCGGTGCTGCCAGTGCTGTTGCCCATACCAGTGCCCAGGTCTGCGATGTACATGTAGAAGGCGATGACGTTGCAGCCTCCCTTGCTATCGTGTAAGGCTGGTTAACAGCTTGCCCAGAAGGCGTAGTCGACAACATGGAATGACAAACAGGTGCACACCAGGGAATGTCCTGGCCTAATATTAGAGTAATTGTAGTGAATACAAACCACTTATTGAAAAATGAAGTGTTGTGAATGAGAACAGCTAGCGTGCAGTCCTCGAAAGGTATTGGAAGGTCTTTGTCAGGTGGAAAGAACTTAAATATGAGTTTCCCGCTCTCTCTCATCTCCAAGGTGCCTCTCAACCTTCCTCATCTTTCTCATCATCCAAAAATGCAAACAAAACTCAACATAAAAATGACCTCCAAGAGCTTCAAGAGGTGCGGTGGTGTGCACATATAGCACTTGCTACGACTTTCATGTCGTAAAAATAAACAACTAAATACTGATTCCTGTCTAGACCCATCAGGCAAATGCCCAGAACGACCCATACATCTCTGCGTACCGTACTGCCACTTAAGGGTCCGGTATTGGCTGCTCTCGGCTTTTGTGCCGGTGGAATCGCCAAAGGTTTGTTAGATGACCTGTTATGATTCCACTACACGTCTCATTCTCTTATTACGTACCTGACACTCGATAGGATCTATAGCTGCCGGTTGGCAGTCCTCCATAGGAAATGTCACTACCCCGAGCCTCTTCGCTACGCTTCAGAGTGCAGGTGCTGGTGGGTACGGTGCAGTGACAGTTGCTGCTACGAAACCCGTCACGGATGCAGCGATGATCACCTTCATTAAGAAGTGTGCCTAGGTCGGTTTGTCGGTGGGTGAGAAAAACGCTGCTATCGAACTATCTGTCGTGTGAATGGTTGGTGGTCGAACGGCCACGGGTTTCCTTGGAGGCGCTATTGGAGGGAAATGTAGTGAATAGAAACAGACAAATGAACTGTTTGCGTACCGTCGTACAAAGGCAACCGTTTGAAATGAAAGTGGCTGTGTTCAGCAGTCTGTGGCTTCATCTTCAAGAATGAAGATGAATGACTTGACTCCGTCTCTCTGGGCTGCTCTAAAACAGCGCAAACTCTGTGAAATTGCACAGCGCAGCTTAATTTCTCGTCGATAAGGCCTGGCCAGCTGTCTCTCTCTAACACGGCCGCAATAGGAAATAACTAGGTCTCTTAACAAGGAGTATCGAGAGCAATCACGCTGAATAAACTCGGCGGATCATCGGCAAGCTGACCATGGTCGAGTCATTGCTTGTCTTCCTTGTGGGTATTCGGATTATCTGCCCCGCTACGCCTACGTGTACGTCAGTAGGCGGCTCGCTTGTATTAGCCGGTGCATCAGTTCTTGTCCACAACACCGATGAGACAGGGCTGGAAGTGATGGTAAAAGGGTAAATTCGACGAAACCACTGATCGTCAGTGGCAAGTTTGGTTCAAAAAGGATGGAAGCCTTCCGTTCTTTCTTCTTGTTTTTTTACCTGACTGTGCTTTTTTCTAGAAAATCTGATGTCGTATCTCCTTTTTTTCTATCTACTTAGTACCTCATAAAGGTACTTAAGTAAATAAATCAAAACAAGAAAAATTCAACTGAAAATAATTCAGTAAATAAAAGAAAAGGAAAAAAATAAACCTAGAATAAATAATTGGAAGAATGAAAGAGACATATCAATGCAGAAGGTACAGTCAACAGCCCATACAGCAACAAGATTGCTTGCACAATGATCACACATCGCCTCGCGATCTTGGTTCGCGCAACTCCTCCAGGGATTCTCCACAACGGCATCGTTTCATCCGATCTCGCATATCTCGATTCTCAATTGCATCAGTGGTATTGTCCTCCCCTTATATGCACAGAGCCACTGTCTGGTGCCGGCTACACTTTCTTTTGTATCAACATTTTTCATTTGCAACTTGCTCCTTGTTTCTCCTCTCACTTCATCTTTCACCCTTTGTCTTTCACTCGCAACCTCCTGTCATTCTATGATCCTGGGCAAAGACCAACATGAACGGCCACATCCCGAACCAGAGCCAGGAAATGAGCTGTCCTCCATGAAGAAGGAAGACCCAAAAATCATGCCATGAGAACGGCAAGTGGCCGTCGGTTGCTTGTCGGCAACACATGACTCTCCACTTAATAGGGGTGTAAATAAGGGACGACAATAGAGTACAGGCCAAGCTGAACGTCACAAGTTTCGACGATCGCGCATCGGATACACTTGTTTCCATTCGACGTCTCCTGCCCGAGTCCTTCTCCTGCCTTTTCCTCGCCCTTCCCCTTGCCCCATCTACCTCCCCTGTAATGAACTCCTTCAATATTCCAGACCCAAGTCCCAGAACGGATGCCGGGCCGGATGCGAGAAGTGCAACGTAAAGAGTGAAGACAAGAAAGAGATCGCCCTTCATAATAAACGTATTTCCTGGTTGTTCTGATATTGAATCTTGTTCTCTTTCCCTCTCTTCTTTCAGTCTCTCCTTGTCATCACTATCTTCATCCAAGACCAACGCTTCTTGAACCCGGTTGTTCGATCGCGTCATTCACTCCTTTGATTTGTCTTCATTGATTATATTGTGTCCCTTTTTGTACATTTATCTACATTGATTTCCATTCATCATGTCTTCCTCAGCAGCTGCGCTGCTGCTCTTCCTCGGCGCTGCCGTCGCCCAGCAAATCGGCACGGCCGTCCCCGAGGTCCATCCTAAGCTGCCGACGCAATTTTGTACGACGGCTGGCGGCTGCAAGACCATGCAGACCAGTCTTGTGACGGATGCCCTGTCTCGCTCTCTGCATGCCGTCGGCCAGCCCTCGGTCGCCTGCAACGTCGCCAACAAGACCCAGTGCCCAGACGCCACCACGTGCTCGCAAAACTGCGCTCTCGAGGGCTTCAACTACGCGGCTCAGGGTGTCTCGACGACGGGCAACGCCATGACGTTGAGATTGTTCAACGGCTCCGGAGCCAACATCCAGACTCTCAGTCCCCGTGTTTACCTGCTGGCCGAGGACGACAAGAATTACCAACTGCTCAAGCTGGCCAACCAGGAGTTTACCTATGATGTCGACATGAGCAAGGTCGGCTGCGGTGTCAACGGTGCTCTCTACCTCAGCGAAATGGACGAGTCGGGTGGCCGTTCGGCTGCCAACCCCGCCGGTGCTCAGTACGGTACGGGCTACTGCGATGCCCAGTGCTTCAACACGACATTCATCAACGGTCTGGCCAACTTTAACAACTCGGGCGCCTGCTGCAACGAAATGGATATCTGGGAGGCCAACAATGCCGCCACGGCCATGACGCCGCACACCTGCAGTGGCTCTGGTCTGTTCCAGTGCGCCGGTGACAGCTGTGGCCGTGGTGCAGCGGCTGTCTGCGACAAGAACGGCTGCGGTATCAACCCCTTCCGTGCTGGAGCCAAGAACTTTTATGGTCCCGGTGGCTCCGTCGATACCACCAAGCCCTTTACCGTTGTGACGCAGTTTATTTCGGCCGACAACACCTCAACCGGCAACCTCGGTCAGATTGTCCGCATGTACATTCAAAACGGCAAAATGGTCAGCTCGGCCACCAAATCGTCCAACGGCTCGACGTCGTCGCTGTCGGCCCTGTCCACGGGGCTGGGTACCATTACGGAAGATTTCTGCACGCAAAACGGCGCCACCGACTTTGTGCGTCTGGGTGGTCTGCAGGGCATGGGTAAGTCGCTGGCGCGCGGCATGGTCTTGATTTTTAGTATCTGGGACGCACCGGGTGACTTTATGACGTGGCTGGACAGCGGCAGTGCAGGCCCTTGCTCGGCCACGCAGGGTGACCCTAAGATTATTGCCATGAACAACTCGGATGCCGCTGTGACGTTCTCCAACATTCGCTGGGGCGACATTGGCTCGACCATTCGCATGTCGCCCAACGGTTCGATCCTGGCCAACACGGACGTGGCCGAGTCGAAGCAGACGTCGGGCGCGTCTTTGATTACGTTGCCGATGACTGTCCTGAGCGGTCTGGCCTTGACCTTTGGTTACCTGTTGATGTAGGGTGTCGGTGGACAAGATAGAGAGAGCACAGGCTGGAGGACGGCGTCAAGGACAGCTAGCCATTCCTGCTGGACAGGCCTAGATATACTGCTTTTTTGCACATAGAAGATAAAATAAAAATAAACGAAAAGTCTTTGTGAAGGAGGAACCAAAAGAAGTGAACAGAAAGAAAACATGTCTTTATGCTAGACTAGATTGTCCTATTCAAACAAACAAGACCATAAACCGCCAAAGTCTTTGAAATAACGCCGTAAAAGAAGAACAGGTAAAAATATATAAAATAACAGCACCACAAGCTGCCTAACCCCACGTACCACCACCGCCACCGGTCCGGCCACCACGCTTCTGTGCACTGATTCGCCAGTCGTCTTCCGTCTGGAACTTGTTGTACAGCGGCTGGATCCGCTCGGCGCGCCGCCGCCGGCTCAGCTTGTCGCTCGGCGACAGCTTGAAGAATGTCGGCGCCGCGTCCACCAGCCACTTGGCATCAATGGCCGTCGTGCACTGCATGTACTCTTTTGTTGTGAGGACCAAAGTATCGTAAATGACCCACTCGGCCTGCTTGCCAAAGAGGGCACTCGACGGGTGCAGGTACACGGGTGTGCCCTCAATGAGTGTCTTGAACCCTTCGTGCGGGTCTTTGCGCGAAGCGTTGCGGAAGAAGCCTGCACACAGAGCTTGGCGGACACGGTCGGTGTGTGTGCCACATGACACAATGGGATGCTTGTAGCGCTCCATGATGCGCTCGAGCTGCGTGCGCACATCCTTGGCGCGTGTGAGAACGCGGTACTGCAGGAAATGCTCCTGGCACCAGGGCTTGCTGAACCGCGAACGCTTCCAGCTGTTGTACACGTTCAACATGGTCAAGTGGTCGCCGTGCGGGTCGTTGAACTTGGCCTTTTTGGCGTCGGCCTGCTGCTGCTTGTCCTTGGGGCGGTACCAGACACCCTTGGGCTGGGCAATCATGCCCATGATACTGAGCATTTCGTCACTGCAGCCTAGCTCGACAGAGGCAATGAGGGCTTTCGAGGACGTCGGGTCCATGGGGAAATCGGCCATCTTGCGGCCCAGTTTGGTCAGCAAACCTTCGTCATCGAGAGCCGATAGCGCGTACAGCTCTTCCAAAGCGGACAGCATGGTGTTGATGGGCGGCGGGTCCATAAAGTCAAAGTGCAACAAGTCGTTGATGCCCATGGCCTTGAGAATCAAAATGGTGTTGCTCAAATTCTTGCGCTGGATTTCGGGGATGGTGGTCGGCAGCATTTCTGTCTGGTACGCCGCCTCCGTATATAACCGGAAACATTTGCCGGGACCTGTCCGGCCGGCACGACCGGCACGCTGGTTGGCTTGAGCCTGGGAGATAGGCGTGACAACGAGCGAGTCCATGCCGAGTTTGGGGTCGTAGGCATTTTGTTTGACGAAGCCTGGGTCGACAACGTAGTAGATGCCGTCAATGGTCAAACTCGTTTCGGCAATGTTGGTGGCGATAATGACCTTGCGGCCACCAGGCGGTGCCGGGTCGAAAATCTTGGACTGAACTTCGTTGGGCAGGGCCGAGTAGACGGGTAGAATGACTAGCTCGGGCACAGCCGATCCTAGACCCTTCATTCGTTCGTATAGAATCTCACAACTGGTGTCGATTTCTTCTTGACCCGTCAAGAACACAAGAATATCGCCCGAGGGCTCGGTCAGATGGATCTGCATCACGGTCTCGAGGGTGGCGTCGAGGTAGTCGGATTCAGGTTCGCGCGAGTACAAAATCTCGACAGGGAATGTACGACCGGGAATCGTGAAGATGGGAGCGCCGTTGAAAAAAGTCGAAAACTTTTCGGCGTCCAGAGTGGCAGACGTGGCGATGACCTTGAGGTCGGGCCGCTTCTTGACCGTCTTCTTCAAAAGACCAAACAAGACATCAGTGGCAATGGTACGCTCGTGGGCTTCGTCGAGCATAATGACCGAGTACCGTTTTAGTTCGGGGTCCAGCAGAATCTCACGCTGCAGCATACCATCCGTCATGTACTTGATGCGTGTTGATGGGCTGGTGCAGTCCTCGAAACGGATTGTGTAGCCGACCTCTTCGCCCAGCGGGCAGCCGACTTCTTCAGACACACGCTTGGCCACACTCATGGCGGCCACACGACGAGGCTGTGTGCAGCCAACCATCTTGCCGCCGCTCGTGAAGCCCGCCTCGGCTAGGTATTGCGTGAGCTGCGTCGTCTTGCCGGAACCCGTCTCACCAATGACAATCAGAATCTGGTTGTCCTGGACGGCCTTGATGAGCTGCGAGCGGAACGAGAATATGGGCAGCGACTCGCGCTGTTCCTTCATGCTGAGGTCGGTGCGCTTGCCAAAGGACTGGTCTTTGTTTTGGATGATGCGCTTCCACTCGGGGACCGGCTCAAAGCCGCCGGGGCCACCACCACCCGCGCCACCACTGCCACCAGCACCACCGCCAGGACCACCACGACCGCCATGAGCTGCCCTTGCGTCGTCGGCAAACTTGCGCTGCTCCGGGTTGGCCATGGGATCGTGCCACTGCGACATGAGGTCCACTTTCTCCTTCTCCTTCTCGGCTTTAGCAGCATCGGCTTCTTGCTGGCGCAGTTCTTTGCGTTCCTTGGCGAGCACCGCACCCGCCATGGCTGCACGGTTGAGCGAGCCATCGGGCGCCTTGACGACACGAATGGGCGACAGCTCGAGCGAGAGTTTGGTCTGGCCTGCAAGGAAGGGCGGCTCTTCGTCGCGGATCTCGATATCGACGTCCTCCTCGAGCTCAATGTTGCCCTCGCCGGCGAGTGTCGCATTGTACTCATCCTCAAGGTCGGGGTAGTCGGAGGCCTTGGCGACACCACTGGCAATCAGCTGCCGAATCTCCCAGCGCTCGGGCGACGTCATGCGCTTCTTGCCGCGGCGGTTGGCAGCGCCTTGTGCGGGCCCATTTGCATTTGCGCCATTCTTGCTGCCGTCCATATCGAGAAGAGCCGTGCTGCTGATGCGGGCGGCGCCTCTCACACCCAGAGCCTCCATGTTGGCGCCCGACTGGAATAGGTCCTGGGGTGCAGCGTCCAAGTCGTCGCCCGAGACCTGGTCAACCTCCTTCATGGAAAGACCAATACGGCGGTCCTCAATCTTGACCACCTTGACTTTGACGGCCTGGCCCATGGCCACAACGTCTGATGGGTGGTTGACGCGCTGGCCGTCGACAAGGGCGGAGACGTGCACGAGACCGTCAACCTTGCCGCGCACACCGTGGATGTTGACAAAGACACCGAAATCCTTGATGCCCGTGACGTGGCCGTCGTAAATCTTGCCGAGCTCGGGGGTATCGTCGAGGGGTCCTGTGTGCTCGGTGTGTCTGTCGCGGCCACCCCGCTCTCTCCGATCGTCGCGTCCTCGCTCTCGTTTGCCGTTGGCATTCCGACTGCTGCCGTAGTGGTTGTCGTCGTCGTCATCGCCGTCTTCGTAGCCATGGCGGCCTCGCCGACGTCCTCTGGATCGTGATCTGGACCTCGACGGCGAACGGTATGGCGAGCGCGAGCGTGATCGGTATCTGGACTTGCGGTCACGGTCGCGTCCCCGGTCTTTGTCTCGGTGGTGTCTGTCGCGGGGGCTCGCACTGTCTCGTGTTCGTGTGCGTTCCTTGTCTTTTGTCGATGTGGACGTTTTCTCCTTCTTTGGTGCTTTGCTGGCCAGGCCTTCGAGCAGTGCCAAAGCGTCGTCAATCTCGTCGGCTTCGTGTGTCTCCTCGATCTGCTTATCGGGCAGCGCCAGGCCCTTGAATATGTTGTCCTTTTTACTGTCGCGTTTTGAGGAAGACGAAGACTGCTTTTGTTTGTTGCGCATTTCGGGATGCAGAGTGCACACCAAACGGTCGATGCTCTCGACGAGACTGGGCGGGAAGTCGACGTTGAGCTCGACGAGCTTCTTCTTGAAGGCGCGAAAATTGTCGCACTCTAGCCGCTGGGCAATGATGAATTCGGCGACATCGCGGTTGTTCATGCCGACGTGGTTTTCCATCTCCGAGGCGACCTTGGCCACCAACGAGATGACCTCGAGCGCCTCGAGGCCCTCCATGGTGGGTGAGAGGTTGTCGGATCTTGGTAGGATATTCGTATTCGCTTCGTCAACCGCACTCGATGTATAGTATGCGCTCGTGGGTTCGTGGGTATCGTGGGTATCGTCGACGTCGTGCGTCGTGAAGTCGAGATGTTGAAGTTGAAGATGGAAGGAAGGCGACGTGACGATGTGCCGTCAAAATTCTTAGCGCGATGGAAGGCGACGAGCAAGGCAAGAGCGACGAGTGGCGGCGGGTTGCATGTGACCCACTTTATTTTCAACGTCGGACAATACCACCAACAATCGCTCACAGCATCAAATCGCCACCAAGAAACGTGTAAGACGAAAAAGGCATATGATATGGACATTAGATGATTGTTTGTTTAGGAAGCTATTTTTTAATATGAAACTGAGAGTTCTCTAACATGAACTATACCTACTAGCTAAGGGAGGCATGGATCTATCTTGGACTGCTCTTTCCCTATTTGTTGGTTGCCTATTTTGAAAAGTGCTCGGAAGTCACTTACAGCGGGAAGGAGCGTTGAAGCAGAAGTACAAGCCCCTGTAAATACAAACAAATCCCCTGAACTCAACAACAGCTAAATTTTCAAATAAATTTTGTGCTATACAACAACGGCGATATATCACCTAGATTATCGTCATGTCAATATTTATTTTATTTTCTCTATATAATGAAGTTCCCACCGCCTTCTACTCGTCTACAACTTTGTCGGGTTCTCTTTGCCAATCTCCCAGTCGGCGAGGAAGCGGCCCTTGACGCCACGACCATTCAAGCCGTTGACGCCGATAGTAATGGCCTGGCCGGGCATAAGGTCAATCATGTTATCCTCCCAGTTGGGCTCGCGGCTGTCATCTGCCTCGGTACCGTCATAGATGGGTTCTAGCCAGACACCCTTGAGCGCGCGGTTGGACGAGATGGTGACGCGGCTTTCGTAGCCGTTGTCCTTCTCGTGGGCAACATCAATGGTCAGCTCCGTATCAGCCTTCCAAGTCAAGTACCGGTACGGCTCAGGCCAGTCGACATAGCGGGCCAAGACAGCGTTGGTGGTTGTGTCCACAAATGTGGCTTCGAGAACGACGAGAGTCGATGGCGTCCAGTCAGCCGGCGGTGCCAGTTCGCCGAGCTCGGTGGTATAGCCAGCAACAATCTCCACGGGACGTGGCGAGTCTTTCTCTGCAAGTGGCAGCCAGGACTCTGTGGCGAGGTCGTACGCCTGCAGTTTGAGGGCGACATCCTCGACCGCCTTTGGCGACGTGTTGTGTGCCCACAGCTGGAACGACGGCGGACCTTTGGGCTCGTCGAGCTTGTTCTCATCGATCCACAGCGAACTCACGGACCGCTCGACACCAACGGCAAGCGGTGCAAACGCCCGTTTGATGGAGTAGTACGCGGGCTTGGGCCGCAAAAAGTAATCGACAAAGGCCCACGATGTGCAGGGGTAGACATCATTGAGCTGCCAGATAATCAGACCGGCACACTCTTCACGCCCTGGTCCGCGGAACTGGCGCTTCCAGTGCTGGAGGGCATAGACATAGGCCTCGCTCTGCATGAGCTGCGAGGCATACGAGAAGTTGGCGAGGTTGGTCATGTCGTACCGAAAGTTCTCGGCCAAGTACCGCGAGATGCGGGTGTGGGCGCCCTCGCTCTTGTTGTGGCAGTCAATGAGCTGAGACTGGGCGTGCCACTGATGGGGAGGGGCACCCTTGCAGAAGTGGGCGACGGTGCGGTCGACGGGGAAGCCGTGCATGCCAAACTCGGAGACAAATCGCCCACCGAGCTTCTTGTAGTCCTGGTACGGCAGGGACTGGCCGTGCCAGACGTTCCACTGGTGGATGTCGCCGACGGTCAAGTCGTTGGAATCTTCACCGCCAAAGGGCGAGTTGGCCCAGTAGGGGATGTTGGGACACAGCTTTTCGGCAAGGCGCGGGATAGTCTCGAGGTAGAGCTTGCGCTGGGGGAACGGCTTGTCGTCGAACGGTCCCGTCAAGTCCTTGCGGTCGTACTCGATTCTGCACTGTTAGTGGTGATATAAAAAGAAAACGCGGAAGAGGCAGCTTACTTCGTCAGAAGATCGGCAAACATAAAGTCTTCGTTGCCGCCACAGAGAAGGGCGAGGCACGCACGGTTACGTAAGCGCTTGGTCTGGACTTCGACTTCAGCGGCGACGCTCGTGACAAACTCGTCGTGGACAGGGTAGTCACCACAGGCCAGAGCATAGTCGTGCCAGACCAGTAGACCAAGCTCATCACAAGCATCCAAAAAGTCGTCAGTCTCATAGATACCACCACCCCACACACGAATCATGTTGAGATGGCCCTCACGAGCCAGACGCACCCAGTCAAAGTACCGCTCACGAGTAATGGCGGGCAAGACCATGTCGGCAGGGATCCAGTTGCCGCCTTGGATGTAGATGTCGCGACCATTGACACGGAACATGAATGTGGTGCCGGGAGCAGAGGTCAGAGGGCGCTGAATGAGCTCGATGGTGCGAACGCCGAACTTGGTGTTGACGGTGTCGATAACAGACTCAGATGACGAGACGAGACGGGCCTTGGCGGTGTACAAGTGCTGCTCGCCCTGGCCGTTGGGCCACCACAGTTTAGGTGAAGAGATAGAGACAGATGCAGTGGCGACGGCTGTGCCATCCCCAGAGACGGGTACTGTAGCCGTACCGACGAACGTGCCCGCGGCGTCTACCATCTCGACCTCGACTAGGAGAGAAGAGTCACCCTTCGCCTGCACGACAGCCACCTCGACAGCCACCGATGCGGACGAGTGGTCCTCTGCCAGCGAGGGAACAATGTGTACGTGCTCAATGCGCGCATCGTACGCCTCAAGAGACACTGGCAGATAAGGACCCGCCGTCAGGAGGACCGGACCCCAGTCCCAGCCCCAGTGGTACTGCGCCTTGCGCATGTGCATCCGCCGCTTGTCGCGCATCAGACTTGTGCGTGCACCGTACTTGGCCTCGAGCTCGTTGCCGACCGTAATGGCGCTGCGGAAGGTGATGTCGAGATCGTTTTCACCGTCACTCTTCAGCAGGCTTTTGACAGGCACACGTGCAGGCACAAACATGTTGTCGCTTTCGAGGATGACGGTGCCGTTGAGCCTGACCGTGGCAAATGTATCCAGGCCCTCGAACACGAGGTCGACGTTTGTCTTCCCCTCGACATCGGCCGGCGCCTTGAACGTGGTCGCATACGTCCAGTCGGCCTCACCAGCCCATTGGACAAGTCGTTCATTCTCGCCAATGTAGGGGTCCACGATCAGGTTGCGTGCGAGCAGTTCGGCCTGGATGACCGACGGGAAAGAGGTAACGGGTGTCCATTCTTTCAGTTCGGCAGAACGGCGCTCAGCCTCCTTGTTGCCATTGGTGTTGGCAAGGCGCCACTGCCAGCCGTCGGCGATCTGTGTGGTCGATTTGGACATTTTGGTGGTGATCGGTGATGTGGAAAAGAACACAAGAGACCCTTGATTATTGAAAGGCAAAACTCTTTGTGAGGGGTCTATTTTCAACAATATATTCATATCCCACTTCAGATGACATCATTTTCTATGTGCAATTTCACGAGTGGACAAGATAGAGAGACACTGGAACACGGTCCACCGGTCGTGTATCGTTTCCCGATTCTGCGCCGAGATGGAGAAGTCGGTTGAATATGTTGAACGGATGGCAAAATAAAACAAAGTAAATGTGACAGACCGCGACGTCGGAGACGACTCGGCTTCCCATCTCCAAGACTTCATGAGCATGTGCACAACCGTGCATGGATGTCACCGTTATTCCGTCTTAGCTTGTCTGGTGATGTCGTCGGTTTCTATTGCCAGCCACCAGGTTCATCGGTTCGGTTCGTTTTATGTCTGGACCGACCGTGTTGGTCCGTGTTAGTGTCATGCGGGAAAAAAGGCGGGTCTTGGCGGGGATTTAGGCGAAGCGATGTCACAAAATTATTGGAGACTCTTTCAGTGTCTTGCGAGAACTTTGCAAAACTAAACAGACCGAAGCGACCTGGCTGTGGATACATCATTTGCATACCAGGGTCGAACCGAAAGGAGGAAAAGGAACAGGGGAAAGCTGGGGACACACTTTGGGGGTAATGAGGGGATCGTAGAGTCTGATGGGGGATAAGAGGGGAGAGGGGCTAGGCCAAATCAAAAAGAAAGCAGTGCTGGGATGTAAAAATTATGTGGTCACGATGCAATAAAATTTGGAGTCAATCTCTGGATGCACCCCAGTGTTAGATCCTTCTATGCCCATGTGCCATGTGCCTGGCGCCGAGACTGCATTGTCCTCAGCTGCCAAGACAATAAAAATGCTTGCCGATACTTGTCGATAGCTCAACTTGAACGTTGATTTATTAATGACTGTCTACACCTCCTACGATTGCGCCACCGTTGTGACCGCCGCCGTGGGTCCAGACTCGAGCAGGGCCTGCAGCAGAGCCAGATCCTTGAGAGCCTCCTGGGGGCTCTGGAGGGGATCCGCCTTGCCGGTCGCCACGGCTGCAGCAAACGCCGCCACCTCGGGCTTGACACCAAAGTTGTGCTCAAACGGTGCTGTCTGTGCGTCCTCCTGGCCGCGACGGACACTCACCACCTTGCCCATGTCCCAGGTGACACGGCCCTCGGTCGTCACGATTTCGACTTCAAGTGCCGACTTGAATTCGGTGCCAAACGAGATGGTAATGGTGCCATTGACACCGCCCTTGGTGGAGGCGACGGCATGGACACTGTCGACAGGAGGAAGACGTTCTTCGAGGAGGGACGAAAGGCAGACGACACGAGAAACCTCATCACCGGCTGCTTCCAGCAAGAACCGCAGACCGGCCACGAAATGAACGCCGCCGTCCAACAGGAACCCGCCTTGGTACCCAGGGATCTTGCGCCATTCCGTATTGTAGTACTCGCTGCTGGGCTTGATGAAACTGTTCACGACCAAGTGGAACGCCACGAGCTTGCCGCCAATGTCCTTGAGCTTGTTGGCGGCATCGTGCAGGACAGGTAGGAAACGGAAATTTTCGGCGACGGACCAGATGGGACGGTTGGCAGTAGGCAGGCTGTCATAGTACTTGATGAGTTCTTGAGCGCCCTTGACATCGGGTGCCACGGGCTTCTCGCTCAGAACATGCTTGCCGGCGGCGAGGGCTTTGCGAATAATGTCTGGCTGGGTCAAGATGGGCAGGCTGACAATGACGGCCTGGATGTCGGTGCGGGCCAAAAGAACGTCGAGACCTTCGCCAGAGGAAGGGCTGTCGTAGTAGACCTTGGGTTTGTTGGCGTCCTTAACCAGCTCGACCAGAGCTTCAGCCGTCGCTTGCGACCGGGAGTAGACGGCCAGCAGGTTGAAGTTGTCGGCTGCCTCAATAGCAGGGAGGTGCTCTGTGGAGAGAGTTAGCATGGAAGGATTACCGTGTACCGAGACGATGGATCGCAGGATTGTCACCCACGTGTTTTGGCAAAGATGCCAGCTCCGAGAAGGGCGACGCCAGTCATGATGGCTGTAGCTGTAGTGATGGGTGATTGCAGGGTTGTCGGTTGGTAGGATGCTCGGTTCAGGCTTGCTTTGAATTCTTCGGTTGCCAGTTCAGCGTTCTGATAATTATGAGGTGAAATTTATATTGAGGATGTGGACAATGCGTGGCGAGCTCGCGTGGGGGAGTCTTGGCCACCCCTCGTTTGTGTTCGTCATTATCCCGTTCCCCACCTCTCATCAACCGCATCTTTTGACGCTTCTGTGTCCCCGCATGTAGTGTTAGTGTTTTTGTCCGCTCTGTTGCCCGCTCGAGTCTCCGACATGGCAGATTGGTTGGAAAAGGCCGCACTAGCGTCGTGCTGCGCAGTACTTCTTCATCTCTCTCTCTCCAACAATCGGACATAAACTAGCATTTAGGTCCGGTTTGACAACGGATCGGCCGGTCGGTCCATCGGTCGAAACGTTGTAGTCGGTTCATTATCGCCATCCGTTGACACCCGTTCGGTTCGTGATCAAAGGATCGTCAGCACGAGATCATGGGTGTGGGGAAATATTGACATGTGGAGTTTGTGGAGGTATGGGGCGTGGATTATGAATTTATGAATTTATGAACTCATGAATGTCTTTGAATATTTTCATGTGTGGAGGTGTGGAGAGCTGAGCAACCCTGCTCTGCAACCCCATGCCAGACAATGGAGGCAAAGATGATCATCCGGGGTTTCTTGAGTTGTCGGGATGAACCGTCAGGTCGTCAACCGAGCGGGATATCGGAAGGCAACCGAACAGCGAAGCCGTGCATCTTACATCTCCCGGGTGAACCGAAGGCGATTGTTTTTCCAAAGTGGTCTGTGGTCTGACAATGGAGATGGCAATGTTGTGAGACGGGAGTTGTTGGACATCGAAGGCTTACTCGGAATATCTCTGATTTCTTTGACTCTCTTCGTATGCCCGAGTGACGTAGTGATCAGGCGAGCTGTGAGATCGTTCTCGAGAGCTTTGGGTATTTGTATCGCATCATCGCCAGTCCTGTTGCCGTTTATCAGATCAAATTAAACTCAACTCGACAAGATTGCCTCGACATTTTCTTCCACAAACACCAACCATAAAATACAATATTTCTCGACGACAAGATGCCTTCCAAGATTCAGTACAAGTTCCAGGAACCGGTGGTCCTCCGCCTGTCCGACGAGGAGCGCTCCACGGGCATCATCAGCGAGGAACATGTCGCATCCGCCATTACGGCCATGCACCGCGATGGTCTTGTGGTGCTCGAAAACGCCGTCGACCTCGAGCACGTCGACAAGCTCAACGGCCTCCTGAGCACCGAAGCCGAGGCCATGGCCAAGCTGCCCACAACTCACTTCAACGACAACTCCGTCGACGGCAAGCCCACGGGCAACATGTCGCAGGGCCCGCCTCTAGATCCGACTCTGATGTACGAGGATGTCTGGGCCAACAAGCCGGCCGCCACAGTCTTGTCTTCGCTGCTGGGCCCTCGCCCTACCGTCACATATGTCAACGGTAACACGGCGCTCGGTGGGTTCAACGGCGCACGTCAGCGGATCCATGCCGACCTGACGTTCAACCACGCGCAGTTCCCCTTTGCCATTGTCACCAACTACTACCTGATTGATGTCTCGCCCGCCAACGGTTCAACCGAGCTGTGGCTGGGCTCTCATCGGGATACGACCTTCCGGGACCACCGCAACTGCACGCCCACCGACAACGACGACGAGACGGAGTATGACACGAGCAACGACAACACACGCGATTTCGGTATCCGCGACGAGTGCCTGGAAGCCCGCCGTGCTTGGGCGCCTCCGATCCAGCCTGTCGTCAAGCGCGGCTCTGTCGTGCTTCGTGACCTGCGCCTGTGGCACGCCGGTCTTTCAAACCCGTCATCCGACCCGCGCATCATGCTGGCATTTGTCCACACCCCCTGGTGGTACAAGTGCCCGGCCAAGGTTGTTCTTCCCGAGTCGGCCAAGCCGCTGGTCGAAGAATGGGCGAGTCGCCAGCAAGATCCCATCGTCTACAGTGCGCATTTCGTGCCGCGCGACGTGGACCACAAGACGGTGGTGTTCAACCCCAACTTTAGCAGCCAGAACCGGGGTTACCTGGACATGTTGCCCAAGGGTATTGGAATGGGGTTTATTTTCTATGATGTGGCTACAGGCAAGGAGGGAGAGGAGGCGAAGTAGAAGAGATAAAGAACGTGTGTTGATTTTTGTAGTAGCTTAGCTTGGATTGTACATAGAATGCAGGTACATTTGACATTGTTCTTAAAGTCCATCGCCGCGCTCACGGGAGATACGGCTTCGACTCTTTGCGGGACATGAACTGCCCGGCATACTTCCCGCTGTCGACCGTCGCCTTGTTGACCAGCTTCAGGACCGCCTTGGCCGACGTATCGGGCGACATGGGGCCCTCAAAGGTCGGCGCGTACTGCTTGAACTTGCCAAACATCTTCATCGCCAGCTGGCCCTCTTCTTCTGTCTCAATGTTCAGGCTGCCCGAGTCCACCGCACCGGGGCAAATGGCCATGCACAGCACACCCTGCTCTCGGTAGACGGCACTGAACTTGGCGATTGCCATATTGAGTGCGGCCTTGCTCATGGCATAGGCCGTGGCATGGTAAATGTCGGCCTGGATGGTCATTTCTGGGTCGCCCATGCCGCTCGAGATGGCAATCATCTTCTTGATGTCGCTCTTGAGCACCAAAGGCAGGAAAGCCGTGAAAAAATGGACGGGACCGACGGCATTGACGAGGAAATGGTCAACCAGATCTTGTTCCAAAGCAGCAGGGTCACGGCCCAGAACGTCCAGGCCCACAAGTGCCGTCTTGGCTTGAAGGGCAGCATTGGCAATGACATAGTCGACGCTGCCGCCGGTTTTCTCTGAGATTTCCTGAGCAGCAGCCTGCAGAGCAACAGGATCCGTGGTGTCGGCCTGGATGATGTGGATGTTGTCGCGGCCAATCTCAGCGGCGACCTTGGCCTCGACTGCAGCCTTGTCGCGGACAAGGCCGAAGATGGTGTTGGCTGGATCTTCAGAAAGGTTCTGAAGGAAGGCAAACTAGAGGGGTGTTAGAAGATGAGAAAAAGCCAGCTGATGCTGGAGGTAGCACATACACCAAGTCCCTTCGAGACACCGGAAATCACCCAAGAAGGCATGGTTGAGTAGTATTTAAAGGTGAGAAGTTAAAATCGGTAAACTCGATATAATGAAAAGTAGTGTAGAGGAGAAAGCTGATTTTTAATTGTTTGAGCCTCATATCAACTTCCGTGTGCTTGTGGCCTTTACCTTTATATGTTCGTTGTCGCAGTCAGGTTGTTCCTTTCTTTCTTTTTCTTTGTATCCTTCTCTTCTTTTGATTGTAAAGCAACCATGTTAGTGCCGGTAAACATCGCCCCAGCCAAGGCAAAGGCCGAGCCAGAGTACACAAAAAAGTTGCTGTCTTTCCAAATAAGGAAACGTTCCACATGACTGCAGCGCGGGTTCAACCTCGTCCGAAATGGGCCCTCAACAATATCCACGCAACACAGTAATCAGGCCTGTTCGATCATTCTTCTACCGCTCTCTATCTCTTCCATGTAGAAGAAAGTAGCGGAGATGATATAATTGTGATAAACCTCGTCTTCATCCGACATTTCGGGTGGTTCAGGCATTTAAAAATCAGATACAAGCAAACCTGAGTTTGATATAAGAGATCCTACATCTACTCTATAAAAACCCCGGCATCATCTTGAACGATGTGATACCCGTGTCCAGCCTACCAATGTAATCCATCTCATAGTCGTCCACTGCCAGATCGTCCTGGATCCATATCTTTTGAAGAACGTACTGGACCTGCTGTATGCTCCTGAGGCTCGACGTCTTTCTTGCCCTTTCCATGTACACGAGCATATTTTTTCTCTGTTCGTCGTTTCGGGCTTCACAGCCAACAATTAAGAGGGCAAACGTCGGCGGGGCATCCTTCTCGAGACTGCCAAATAGGCTGTGTGCCCGCTCCACCAGAGCATCAATCTCTGGAGATACACCCGAGAAGTTGCGAGGTGCTCTCTTCAAATAAATGAGCGCGGCCAGTTTGAGTAGTTCGACCCTTGCTGGCCACGATGTACCTTCATAAGTGCCATCCTCTACCTGTGTAATCCTGTTCTCAAGACAACGCAAAGACCGCTCATACGCCTCGTTATGGTAGTGCTCGTCGGATGACGGGCGCAGCGTGTCAAGCAGCAGGCCCAGCAGGCGGACAATCTCGTGGGCACCAGGCGCCACATCCTTGATTTTGGGTGGCAGGCAGCCGCCCTGCTCACTGGCAGTTACCGCCTGTGTCTTGACGCCCTTTCTGGGCTCACCCTCATACCGGTACCAGTGCCGGACACTAAAGCGGGCCATTACCATGTGGTACTCGACCCATCCGATGAGGCCAGAAAAGCTGTGGTCAAAGGATATAGCATCGGCGTTTGTGACGACATTGTCGATTAGTGTCTTTGCATGCCTTAGGTGACAAAACCACGAGGGAACAATGTTCGGAAGCCCCAGCATTTCCAAGTGGCTTAGCAGCATACTGGCGGCCATGTGTTGGGCGACCATACTGCGGTTGGAAACGTTATTGGGTGAGCAGGAGCCCAACAATGTCTGGAGGGCGCGGTCTTTGAGATTGTAAATGTAGACGTCGGCCTCGGTCTGGAGGCCGTGCTTGTGGAAAGCAGCCAAAGACAGAGCAGCGCTCAAGACAGCCGCCGACGACGGCGACTTGTCCGACAAGGCCAGGCGTGCGAGCAGCCCGACAAGCTCACTAGTGTCTGGAGCAAAGACGGCCAGAAGCGAAGGGGCTGCAGACACGACTGCGTATTGTCAGTGTGAGTGTAAGTTGGAAGTGTAGCAGGCAGAACTTACAGTGATCCAATAACTCTCGCTCGTCACCACTCAGTTGAACTGGAAGCCAAGACAGCGGAGCAGGTAGATGCAGTCTTGGCACGACATAGGCTTCTTCTATGCCATTATCAAAATCGTGCGTCGTCTGGAGATAGTGGTGGACCCGGATATCCCACGGAGTCGTGTTGACAAAGCTGGTTTGGGCCACTGGAGACTTGAGGTGGCTTTTGTCATCTCGGACGGCAACGGTCAAACTCCGCTTTATGTTGTTTGCCTTGGGCCATGACAGTCGAAGGCCGTACTGGCACTGCCGTTTGGACTTGGCACAGCGGCTACAACATGGTTGAGCGTTGTCACAGGCCACTCGGGCGTCTTCGCCGATCTTAGTAGCTGACAAAAGATAAGAGATAGATGATGGGGACAGATCATACCTTTGCAAGACCAGCACTGATTTGAATGCATTGCGTGGACTGGAGTAATGGACGAAAAAATTGATCATGAAAATCACGAAAAAGTTGCCTCGTTTCCAAATATGCCTTGACTTATATCAAATGTCGTCGTTGTATGATTTATTGCTCCGCACACGGCGGAGGAGTATTATTAATAATACAAAAGCGCTAGTACACGGCTATTTCCTCATTGGGAAGACAGGCAACTTTTTTGTAGGCGCACACATAAAAGTGGGACCTAACAACATCATCACGCATACCCCAAACGTCTTTTCATTTTGAAAGTATAATTTGATATTCAGACTCGTTTCAATTTCATGCCTCTTGCACAACGAACTGCTTTCTACGCATTTATACCCTTTGATTGCGCCAATGCCTCCACTCTGGCCACCATGGCCTGCACATTGGGCTCGCCTTGCCAGATGCGCAACGAAGCCAGTGCTGCTCTCACCGCTGCTTCGGTGCCCGGGTGCTGGATGGCCGCCAATTGCGGCAGACCATGCGCGCACAGCAGCAGCATGGTGACGCAAAAGAGACCGGAAATGTTGGCAAACAGCATGAGGTGGCGGTCTTGCATCAAAGGCTCGACAGCGTAGACGTGGAGGACAGCATAGTGGAGGGAAGCGGCGGCGCCGTCGATCCCCGATGTGGACGCAGAAGAAGTGGCAGTCGGGGCCTGCTGGTCTGTGAGGAGTTGCACGACAAATGGCCATCTCAATGTGGCCTGGACAGCGTAGAATTGTGCCCGTAAAAACACTTTATGGGGATCCAACAGAGGTCTCAACATAGGCACACCCACCACGCCGAGAGATGATGTATAGGATGGATCATCCAACGGAAAAGACACAGGCGCGGCCAGGTTGGCATGCCATGCCAGTAACTGTAGAGTGACCTCCTCGACGAGCATCGGCGCATCCAGCATGTGCTCGTTCCAGGCGACACCACCCGTACCGATACCGCTGCTGCTGCGGCCAATGCTGGCACCCAGGCCTCCGCCACCTCCTCGCTTCTTGGAGTAGTAGCCCGGGTCGTCTTGCATGCTCGAGCAGATACCTCTCAGGGCAATCTCGGACAGGAACCAGTACATGCCCGGTTCGTCGTAGTTGCTTAGTGGGAGAGGGACAAAGTCGCGTCTCTCTTGAAGAAGACGTGCACTGAACGAGACGTAAGCTTGGAGTTCGTGTTCCAACAAATAACATGTCCAGTACGCCCGGTGCAGTCGCTCGTCGTAGGTCGGATCGTCGTGGCCGTCGACATGGGAGCCAGTGGCGGTAGTGGCGGATGTCGATGAAGCAGGCGAGCCTGCAGCACGGGCGGCTGCCGAGGCAGAAGATGTGGACGACGATCTCAACTGCAGCAGCATCAACAGCCGCAGACCAGCCGACGACAGCACTTCAAACGCCAGGATGGGCTTGAGGCTGAACAGGAAGTAAAAAGTAACCAGCAGGTCGCACTGCACGCGCATGATGGAGTACCGTGCCGACGCACCGGAGGCGCCGGCTGCATTGTGCATGACTTGCCGACCGGCATGGAAGTAATCTATGCCAGGGAGAGCACCGCCTCCATTCATTTGTTTGAGGGACGGATCGCCGCTTTCACGTGCAAACGATCCGAGGGCGAGCACCAGAAGAGCTACTGCCGTCTCAAGTCTTCCTCTTGGAAAGCCGTCTTCAGCTGCACGAGCCACAATAGCAGCGCACTCATGTTGTTCAATGATGGGGCACCATGGTAGGACATCACGAGAGAAGGCTTGTTCCAAGGACCAACAGCGGCGTGGACTCAAGTCGAGCAGGCGCTCTTCAAGGCCAGAGGACATCAGAAGACCCGTAGCGGCTGTCGACTGTCCAAATAGTTCCGTCTCGAGCTCGGCGTCGACATCGAGGTGGCACAAGGCTTGCAACGAGGGGAGGCTGGCTGCATCGGGGCCGAGTCGAGACAAAGAGTCAAGTCGGTAGCCGAAAAGGGGTAGAGGGCCGTCAGCTCGCTCATCATCGGCACTGTTGACGACAATGTTGGGTGCTACACCAAGACTGGCAGAAGCGCCATGGTCGCTTGGTGTGGCGACGTAGGGACTCAAGGATTCATGGTGGATGTGTGAAGGGTGTTGATGGTGGGAGTGGTGAGAGTGAGCGTCGTGGCTGTGGTGGCCATGATGATGTTGGTGTGAATGTATAGGATCGTGATGATGGTGTTGCGTCTGCGGGTGTTGGTATTGCTCAGGTGAGTGGCCACTGACATAGGGTGAGACCACAGAAAATGGCACCACAGGGGATGGGGTCGGTGGTGGAAGGGCGACAGGGGAGTCTCGAGTGTTGAGAGGGGAGGCTGCAGGCAGTGTCGCAGGTATAGCTGGCGCTGGAGTAGAAACAGCAACAGGTGATGGAGTCGACACTGATTCTTTCTCGCGCAAAAGAGACTCCAGTCGGCCCAGTCGTGCCACAATGTCTGTTTTCGACACGCTGTCTTTGGGTGTGGTGGGCACACTGGCACTGCTGTTATTGTTACTGCCACCCGCGGCAGCACTCCCCCGTCGATAAACACAGTCAATGCCCAGCTGCGCACAAAAGGAACACGCCGGCCGTTTCGCGTCACAGCGTGTCTTGCGTGCCCGGCACACGTCGCAGGCGACCGATACGCGTTTCTTGGGGTAGTTGATTTTGAGAGGCCGGCCAGACGCTCTTCCTCGACGGGAGCGAGATGAAGTCGTTGTTGAGGTGGAGGTGGCCGACCGTGTTGTGACCGACGTGCCTTCCGACGTCCGAACCGACGTGTGGGGAGAGCCCGGGGTGTGAACCGCCTCGGACGATGGCGAGATTGCCGCCAGGGTCGCAGCCGTGGGTGCGTCGTTGGGTGTCGTCGTACTGTCCGAGGCTGAGGTGTCGGTCGTGCCTTCTGCGTCAGTGGTGCCTTCCGCATCTGCTGTACTGTCTGCGCTGTCACCTGACCCCGTGACGTCCATGGCATCGGCAGCGCTGGCCAGTTCAGCCAAATCAGTGAGGTCTGACATATCTGTGGTCATGTTGCTGCTCGTGTAGGTCGAGGTGGGTGTGGTCGTTGCTGAGGTCGTCGTTACCGTCCCGTCGGACAGGGGAACCGGGGAAAGCGAGGGGTGGACGTGATCCATTGTTTATTTGTCTTCCCCTCTGGCAATTAATCGGTATTCGGTAT
This sequence comes from Ophiostoma sp. CBS 140.51, assembly GCA_029298735.1. NCBI lineage: Eukaryota > Fungi > Ascomycota > Sordariomycetes > Ophiostomatales > Ophiostomataceae > Ophiostoma > Ophiostoma sp. CBS 140.51. Next base: position 45,110 of record JANSLP010000134.1, read on the forward strand.
TCGTTTGCCTTGTGATTGCTTCGTTTTCCTTTTTTTTCAATTTCAGTCTTCCTTATAGGCGGGTCCTGACTGGGGCTTTTGGCTTGGGTCAGTCTGGATCCTTTAACATGTCATTTGACCAGTCGAGTCTGTCATGGTTATCGTCTGCGTGCCGTTCTCCGAAATAATCGAAAAATATGTGAACAATATTCAACAAGTCGGGGGCGACTCCAGGTTTGGAATCGAATAAACCTGGGGAAATCCAATCGTGAAGCAGCTGATTCGCCGTCGACAAAAATTCAAGGGCAAGTTGGACTAACCCCAAAACTGCGGGGATGCTCCGGCTATGTATCGGTTCGGTTTTGTTTTTTCAACGCGAACCGGGGCACGCACATTTTTCTGACGGGTTTGACAGTTTTTAGTACCTTTTCACGCTTTATTTCCTCCCTCGAATGCATACTACCAACGCCAATACTTCCTAGTTCTTATTAGTGCGTCTCCCGACGCCTTTTAACGCCTCTTCGGTCTTCGTTTCCCCTGTCCTTATCCTTCAACCTAAGAAGTAGGCCACGAGTCACAGGATAGAAGGTTGAATTTGTGTCTTGGAGAGCCTTGGAGTTCAATGGGAATTACCCCAGATTCGTGGGGAGCGGGAAAAAGAGGGAGGAATAGGAGTGTGGGAATATTGTGGAGAGTCTGATTTTCGTTGATTTTGTTTTCCTTTTTTTTGTCTCTCTCTCTTTCCTTCCCCTGATGTCCACGTTCTCCCTCTTTTGTCAACTCTTTGTCAACGCCCCGGCTCTGTAGCGACCTTGTCTCGAACAAGCAAAGACGGTTACTCCCACGTCCACACCCACACTCCCTCCCACATTTCACACCCCAGACTCACACCCCGGACACTCATTCTCCAGACGAGAAGAAGAAAACCGTCCATCCTCCACCCACCACCCGGCTCCAGACGAAAGACGTCCACCCGGACAACCGATCACCCACATTGACCAGGCTGGGGAGTGCATTACTGCAGTATTGGTTCTTTCTTGCCTCGTGTATCCCCGGTTTCTTTTTCTCTTACCCCCTGCTTCCCCTACTCTACGAATCATGACCACGCGTTTTGTCAATATGCACGTCTCCGACTATATATGAACCAAGACTGTCCTCTTCTCTTTTTGCGTGTTGTCTGTTTTGTCGATCATGTCTGTTTTCTGGGCTCATCTCTACCTTTGATCATCTCATCTCATCTCATCCCTTTTCTTTCTTTTACCCTTTAACTATTCTTCCTATTCACTCCCTCCCCCCTCCCCTCACCATGGCCCACGACTGGACAAAGGTCCAGCATGAGAGGAAATGGTCCATCCTCGGCATGCAAAAGCGCTTCGCCCTCTGGGCCATTTACAGCTCCATTGGCTGTATGATGATGGGCTTTGATTTCGGTAACGCCGGTACCATTACCGCCTTCCCGGCCTTCCAGCAGGTCATGGGCAAACCGTATGCCGGCCAGGCGTCGGGTTACCTCATCTCGGCCAGCATCCAGTCCGCCTGGAACGGTGTGGCCACGGCTGGTGATATTGCTGGTGTCATGGTCTCGGGTCAGGTTCTGGACCGCATCGGCCGCAAGCACTCGATTCTGTTTGGTGTTGTCTTTACGGCCGTCGGTATTGGCATGCAGTACGCCAGCCAGGAGTGGAAGCTCTATCTCGGCGGTCGTCTTGTTAACTGTAAGTTATCATCCTCTCTCTTTTTATAATTTCGCCGCTGACAGATTAGCCATTGGTTTCGGTATTGTCTACGTCGTCGCTCCCGTGTGGATCGGTGAGACTGTCCGCCCGGAACTGCGTGGTCTCTTCCTCTGCATCAACAACTTTTCCATCGTCTTCGGCCAGTTCATTTTGGCGTAAGTACACCTCTTCCTCATCATGTTTATCCCCTTACTGACGGTATAGGCTCGTCGCCTACGGCGCACAAAAGGTGCAGGGCCGCTGGTCGTACGAGATTGTCATTCTCGTCCAGTTTGTCTTTGTCGCCGTCCTCATCGTCGGCTACCCCTTCTTCCCCGAATCGCCTTACCACCTGCTCAAGAACAACAATGAAGAGCGTGCCCGGACAATGCTCCGCCGCATCCATGGCAGCGGCGATGAGGGTCTCATTGATGCCGAAATCATCCGCATGAAGGAGGGCATCGCCATCAGCCAGAACCTCGAGGAGCAGGCCCAGCTCAACGGTCCTCTCATTGCTCAGTGCTTCCAGGGATCCAACCTCGTACGTCCCCCAACTCACCACCGTGTGTTGATATTTTTCATGACTAACCTTCTTAGAAACGCACAATGATCTCTATGCTGGCTGTGGCCTCCCAACAACTCATCGGTGCCGCTTTCGTTCTCGGCTACATTACCTACTTCCTCGACCTCATTGGTATTGACAACTATTTCGTCGTGTCCGTCGTCCTCTACGTTATTATGCTCTTGAGTAACTTGGTCGCCTTCCCATTCATCGAGATTTTCGGCCGTCGCCCTTTGCTCCTATTTGGCATTTTCGGTCTCACGGCCGTCCTTCTTCTCATGGGCATCATGGGCTTTGTCCACACCTCTGGCGCCGTCTGGGTTGTTTTGGTCTGCATCTTCCTCTGGGCCACCATCTACCAGCTCACCATTGGCGCCGTCGGTTTTGCTCTAGCCTATGAAGTGGCCACGCCCCAGCTCCGCCCCATGACTGCGTCCATTGTCGGCTTCTCCCAAGGCGCTGCGTATGTTCTCCCCCTCACTCTTTCTATTTTGAATACCTGCTAACAGCTGTAGCGGCTGGGTCATTGGCTTCGTCGTGCCGTATATGATCAACCCCGACGCAGGCAACCTCGGCGCCAAGGTCGGTCTTGTTTTCGCCGGTCTCGGTGTGCCCTTATGCATTGCCTTTTGGTTCATGATCCCCGAGACCAAGGGCCTGGGCTTCGCCGACTTGGACTACATGTTCAGTGCCAAGGTCAAGCCGCGCCATTTCAAGCGCGTCTTTGCCGAGCGCCAGGCCGCCGAGGCCGACTCGTCCGAGAACGGCGACCTCAAGAACGATGCCGTCACTGCGCAGGTGGAGGCTGTTTAGACCAGTGTCTGTACAGTATAATATAGCGTCACTTTCGTTGCTACTTCTCAAAGGTGCTTGTTGTCCAGTGGCCAATGTGTACTCGTCGGTCGCCATTATCTTCTCTTCTCAGCCAGCCTTTCTATATATCTATTTAGTTTAAATACACTCCTGTATTCAATCACATATTCCAAGGGCAATGGGCAGATAATGCAACCAACAAACGAACGGTACTTAGAGATGTTATATTTGACTATTATTTTGTTTTACGCAAGATCGGGTCCGTTTCACAGTGACCAATATTAAGGTAGATACATAAAATGGTAGGAAATATAATACAAGGAAAGAAAGGAAGTATTTTGTTGTCTGCTTTTTGTTTGTTGCTTACTTTGTGAGACTCCGCTTAAACTGCAGTCCAGGTAATCTGCAGAGTCACACCGGACTGGTCATTGGTGTAGATGGTGCCTTGCGTGGTGCCCGAAGGAACGGCCACTGCATAGAACGTGTTGGACGACGCGTAGGTCAGGTACGTGCCGTCGTAGCCAAACGCAGAGGGCGTGGTGATAGTGCTAGCACACGACAGCGAGAAATCGGCCAGGATGGCACACGAGCCCTTGGAGGTGCTCAGCGTGAAAGTGACACCGTCAGCGGCCGGGGTTGCCGTGTACGAGGCCGGAGTTCCGCCACCGCGGTACCAGGTACCGGCCGTGATGAGACCGCCACCGCTGGCAACACCTGGCGAGACGACCAGGAGGTGGCCCTTGCCCGAAAGAGCGCCGGCAGAGCCCGAGGGAGCGGCCGCACCAGACGTCGTCGAGGCCGTCGAGGTGGACTTGGTGACGGTAGTCAGAGTGGTACTCGCAGCAGTGGACGTGGTGGGTGCAGCCGACACGATAGACGACGGGTTGAGACCGCTGCCGGCGGCAATGTTGGCACCGCAGACGTTGAGGAGGGCAACCGTAGGGTCGTGGTCAGAGGTCTGGTCGTCATAGTTAACCCAGGTGTTGACGTGCAGGTGCTCCTCCTTGGGGTCGAGGGCGGCAATGCCGCTGGACACAAAGATGTGGTCAAGCTCCTCCATGTTGTTGTCGTAGGTGTAGGTGTAGCGCTCTTCGACGGGGATACCGGCGGCCACATCCAGGTCGACCATACCCGAAACGTTGGCAAAAGTGGTCACAGGCTGCACAACGCTATACTCGTTGAGGTCACCGCCCATGATGATGCGGGCATCATTGTCGAGCGCGATAATCTGCTTGATAAAGTCACCAGTGATCTGGGCCTGAGTCGTGCGCTTCGCAACGGGCGAGTTGACAGGAGGGCGCAGATCACCCTGCAGACTGGAGCTGCCGCCCTTGGACTCCCAGTGGACGTTGACGGTGAAGAAGACGTGGTTGCCCACGACAGTCTGCCAGGCGGCCGCGAGCGGCTTGCGGCTGCTGGCCCAGGCGGCGTTGGTGGGGTCGATGCGGCCGGGGTTGTACTTGAGGGTCGGCTTGCCGCCATTCGTGGAGTCGGCAACAACAGCGTTGGCATCCAGAGCACCGCCAGCCGAGCCGGAGGCACTCTGTGTAAGACGAACAACGGCCGGGTTGTACAGGTAGGCCTGGCGGATATTACCACCGGGCTCACCACCATCAGCATCGTTGGTCGGGTTGATCCAAGTGTAGCTGTACTGCAGGCCGCCCTTGGCGACAATAGCAGCAGCCAGCGTGCTCAAAGTGACAGACGAGTCGACGACGCCGTTGTCTGTGGCGCCGTTGTTGTCCTGGATCTCCTGGACGAACAGAACGTCGGGCGTCTTCATGTAATCGACAATGTGGGCGGCGACGGCCGAGACGTGGGCAGTGTCCTGGGGCGTAAAGTTTTCAATGTTGTAGTCGCCGACAGTGATGCCCGAGCACTCGCCCGTGCTGAGCAGCGTGGTCGGCGGCGGTAGCGCCGGGGAAGCCGAGCTCTTGTAGACGGGAGCAGTGAGAGGCAGCAGGTAGTAAAAGCCGTACTGGTAGTGCACGACACCAGTAATGTCACCAAACGTATCACCAATCTTGTAGGTGTCGACGGCCTTGCTGCCGTCGAGGGGCGAGCCTACAATAATTGTTTCCGGGTTGGCGTCCTTGCTGCTCAGAGTCAGGCCGCCGCGGCCGTTGAGACCGGACGTGGTCCAGTTGCCGACCATCCAGGTCTCGCCGTACGAGTTGGGCTTGCCGACAGCGACGGGGCTGGGGATGGTGACGAGGTCGCCGTTCAGTGCCTTCCAGAAGTCAAGGCCGTACTGGTTAGGCTGCAGCTTGGGGTTGGCCACAGAGATCTGGCTGACATTGTTAGGGACAGCAAAGATGTCACCACCGTCGAGGCTGGTGAACTGCTCCGTGGGCGGCTGGAGCGACTGCTGGCCCAGCACACGCGGCTTGGGAGCCACGTTGTTGCCCGAGACCCAGGCCTGAACGACAGGCGACTCAAGCTCCGTCGAGTACAGGTAGGCCGTCGACGAGCGGTACTCAGTGACCTTGCCGCTCAAAGTCAGGGTATCGCCAATGGCGATGCTAGCATTCGTGCCGAGCGTCGAGCTGTAGACATAGAGACCGTTGCCGATGCGGGCGTCACACGACAGCTTGGGGCTGCGCAAATACAGACCGGCAGTCGACTTGGCCGTCACAACACCGACAACGCCAGAGACGGACTGGCCATTGTACGGCGACAAAAACTTGTTGCCATTGATATCGTGGATGCTCTGGGCCTGGGCGGCGATGGCCGTCAGCGCGAGCGTGGCGAGGAAGCTGTTCATGGTGAAGAGGGGCTGTGACGATGAACCGTTGTCGTTGAGGTCAGATCAGACTGCTTGCTTTCCAGTCGTTCCTTCCCCTCGCTTTTGTACTGACGATCCCTCCCTCTTTATCTATTTTCGCATCTAGCTTGCCATCGGGAAAGAGCCCGCCCGCGATCTGCCTGCCCCAGCAAGCTCCGGAAGGAACAAACGAGGAGAATTGATCGCGCCTTCCTATTCAGCCCCTATAACGCGCCCTATAGCGTGGCAGGCCGAGGCCATCACGTTGTCTGAGTTGTGTGTGATGCACGCCCGCAATCTAAACGACCATTGTCCATCGGCCATCCATTTCCGTCTCTTCCGCACATTTGCATGTAATTGGTGTTTTTGGGTGTGCTGTGTTCTCTGGGGATATTCATTGTGGTGGTCCATCCTGTCATGTAAGTTTATCTGCATGCCAAGAGCCCCTAAGAGAAAGACCGACCAGGCACACAGTCCGCACCTTCCAATCGTGGCTTCAGCCTCTCCCGCGTGCGTCCAAGAAGAGTCCAAGAGATGTCTTGGCATTACCCGCTCACCCACCAGCCCTACCCTTTGTGAGGGTTGTTGATGTGAATGTCTCGTCTCTGGTGTGTTTTTTTGCTGTATTTTGTCTTCTGTTCCTGGTTGCCAAGACCGGCTTTGACGTTTAAGACACCGACGTCGATGAAGAAGTCCTTGATACTGCCCTCTTTTTTCAATAGTTCTTTAAACTCATCAGGCGTCACCCGTTGACAAGCAGACGGTTACGTACTTCAGTCTAGGCGCTCGTTTTCACATGGTTTTTGTCATTCAATTCTCGACATTGCGATCCCGTGGCGTGGCCTTGATTTGCACGCCTCAAAGCTTGGAAGAGAGAAGAAGGCGGCTAGAGAAATATGGCTGTCGTAAAGGTGGGAAGAAATGGGCGGGAAGCGAGCCAGTGTAATGTCCGGTACAAAAAGGGCAGGAGCCAATACAAGGCAAGAACGGGACAAGAACAGCCCAAAAACGGGAAAGAGCAGGACAAGACGGGAGACTGCCGATAGTGCATACGTCGTAGACTTTTAGAAATAAGGAAGGAGAACAATAGAGGTAGAAACCTGGTATGCATGATCGTCAATCTGTTCTCCTTTCCAAGTAAAGGAGCATGTGATGGTGCACGATGCGAGAAGATAGCATCGACAATCGTAGAAATAAGGCGGGTGAGAAAAGGGAATAAAAAAGGGACAAAACTGAAGAGGATCAACACGGTCGCGGGGAAAACACAATTACCCCGTGGGCGGTATGCATGAAAGCCGTCCAGTCAGGTACAGTGCAAGCAGGTAATACTGGAAGGATGTGGGCATGCATTAAGGTTGTTGTCCATGAGGTTGTTGCTCGGAAGGTTATGTGCCACTCGTGAAGGTTAAATCAAGCTCTGGTGGCACGAGCACGCTAAGACCACTAACACCACTAACAAAAACTGCCCTGAATCTAGCCGTTTTTACCCTTCGGTCAGTTTTACTCCAGTTCAGACCAACACGTGCGCTGTCTTGGACGAGAGCACGTTTTCTCTCATGCCCTTTACAGGAAGACATAATTGGAAACCTGCGAACCATTTTCGAGCTACAAAACTCCACCATATTCCTCATTTCCTTTCTTCCCACGTTTTCCACGTTTTCAGTGTGGAGTACAGACGACGGACAGAGCATATATACCGACGATGCGTCCAAACGAGCATGGAGAATTTCCGTGAAAAGGAACATGCGGAATGAACAGATAAAGTCCAGATTTTCACTCGGATGCAGGGTGCCTCGCTTTCACAGCTCGCTTTCGTACTCGGTTTGAAGAGAATCGTAATGTATAAAGTCTCTGCCCATCGGGTCCTAATGTAATGCTAAGAATAACAACGCAAGAAAAACAAACAAATCCAGTAATCCAACAGTCATATCACTGTCGCAAAATTCGTTCCGACTTCGTTTACAGCTCGCCCATGGAAGGGTTCTTGACCACAACGACGGCATCCTTCTCCAGCTCGTCAAAGTCGGCAAAGGCCAGCTCGTACACGAAACCAAGCGTCATGCGCGCATGCTGCAGCATGTGGTCAAAGGACAGGTACTTGATGAGGTCGTCGGTGGAGTGGATGTGCTTGTCGCTCAAGTCAAAGGACGACTCAATGACAAACGCTGAGGGGTAGCCGGCCTTGCTGGCCGAAGCGTGGTCTGAGCAGGCGTAGCCGCACTTCGTCTCGACATAGGGAATGTCGCAGTAGGCGACTATGACCTTCTTGATGAAATCGGTCAGGGCCGGGTCGACGTAGTCGACAATGACACCGACGCTCTCGACACCGCCAGCATCCAGAGTGCCCTGGACGTAGCCCGTCATGTCCTGCTGGAGCATGGCGCGGACGTCGTTGCCGGCCTTTTCGTAGGTGCTGAAGATGGCCTGGGAGCCCAGCAGACCGCCCTCCTCGGCGCTGTACCAGTGGAACTCAATGGTGTTGGCGGCCTTGCCGGCCTTGATGTCGTCGGACTGCAGAAGGGCCGTCAGGGCCTCGAGAATGGTGACGGTACCGCTGCCGTCGTCGTCGGAGCCCGGCGCCGCCAGGATCGAGGGCAAAAACAGGTTGATAGAGTCCTGGTGCGCACCCACGACAATGGTGCGGTTCGTCTGGCCCGGGATACGGGTAATGATGGAGTTCTGGCCCCAGGGGTGGGGGAAGTGCTCGACCGTAATACCGTGCTTGAAGCCGCCAGCCTCGCCGACAATCTTCTTAACCTGGCCCAGCAGCCACTCGGACGACTGGCGGCCGTAGTCGGACTTGTAGTAGCGGGTGTGGAAAGACGTCAACTTCTCGAGATGGGCCTGCAGCGAGGCTTTGTCGAGGTGCTTGGCGAGGGGAGCAACCTCCTCGACAAGGGTGGCGTTCTTGGGGAAGACACGCGGCTTGCCAGAGTTGATCTTGGCCGCGTTCGCAGCACCCAGATCTTTGGTGTAGGTAATGTCCATGAAGCGCTCGCCGTTGCGCTTCAACTCCCACTTTTCTTCCTCGGTGACCCAGCGGGTCTCGCCCGGGCCGAGCTCAATCAGGAACTGCTCGACGGTGGCAATCTCGGGGTGCAGCTGGATGTTTTCGCCGTTGTGGCTGTCGACGAAGCGCGCGGCCGCCGCCGGCAGCAGCAGCGCAAGGGCGTTGGCGGCTTTCATGTTGGGTGTGTAGGTGGGTGGAGGTTTGAATGAGAGAGTCGATTGAGGACGATGGCGATGAAAAACGACGATGAGGTTGGTGTAGGAGGAGAGTTGTTGGGAAAGTAGATAGCTTGACAGAAGAGGATGACCGATCAGGATGACGCTTGAGGGGAAACAGGCAGCTTCGGTTGATTGCGCCAGCGGCCTCCGCATTTGACTGATAAGCAGCTGCTCAGCAGGCCAAGCTGGGGCGCTCCTTCCTAGGTTGGCCAGGCGGCGATTAAGACAAGGCGCAGCTCCTCGCAAGGAAACACCCGCCAACAGAGCCTCGCAAATACATGTGATTGGTTGGCCGGCTCAAAAGTGGGGTAGTTTCAGCGTGGAGCTTCCTGTCGCAGCGTCTCAGTGTAGCCGGACGCAGTCAGTGGTCAGCGCAGACCATCAGTGAGACGAAAGACCCACATATTTAGAGAAGGCACTGAAGACGAGCAAACTGCAAAGCACGAGCACATGCTCAACATACAAAGTGAGGTCATTCACGATATCCATGGACATCTCGAGATGATATGAACATTTATGAGGTTCGTAGTAAATCAAAAGGCTTTCTATATTGAATCTATGTGCAAGCTGGGCAAATGTACGCTATGCTCTTCTCTCTCTCTCTCTTTATCTCTGCCATCATCTGACTACATACTATCCTCCATCTGGCGACTCCGGGTCTTGGTCCAGTTGTCATGCTCCGATTTGCCGCCCTGGCTCTCGAGACCCATGCCGCGCTCGACCCACTCCTTGCTGCCCATTTGCGTCAGTCGGGACAGCGCACGACCAAAGGCAAAGGCTTCTTCTTCGCCGGTAAACAGGTTCGAGTGCTTCAGCTCGGCCATCATGTTGTGGCCCTCCATTCCCTCCACCAAATGCTCAATGGCCTCGTTGACTTGGCCCTCGCTGGCTTTCGTAGTCGTCTTGCCGTCCTTGGTGAGCGTCTCAATAATTTCGTCTCTAGACACGAACAGCTGGTTGAGCGGGACGGCGGTTGTCAGGACCAGCTTGGCCTGGGCTTCGTAGACGGCGTCAATAAAGGTAATGAGTCGCCGCGCCAGGTCGCGCTGGCGGTGCGTCATACCAGGGACATCCGTCACAATAAAAGCATCGTAGGCGCGCACCAACTCCAAATAATCGGCGGCCGACGTCGGTTTGCCAATCAACTCGTCAAAGGTGAACCAAGCACAGCGGCCACTAACACGCGGCACATGGATCTCGCGGCCCCAGACTTTTTGCACTTCGGGGTGCGGCTCGGGGTGTTCACGATCCCCCAGGAAGCGGAACCACTTCTCAGCGTGCGATTTCGCATGGCTATCGAGCGGTGTGTGGTAGACGCCCGAGGGCGGACGGGGGATCTTGCGGTAGTCGGTCGGAGAGTCGAGGTTGATGACATGAAGGCGGCGCTTGAGCAGCTCGATCGCCGGGATAAAGGACTCCCGCTGGATCCCATTCTTGTAGAGCTCGTCGGGCTCGCGGTTGGATGTCGTGACGAGAACAACACCGTGCGACATGAGCGCCTCCAGCAGCCGTCGCAAAATCATGGCGTCGGCCACATCGGTGCACTGGAACTCGTCAAAGCACAGCACGTTGCCCTGCTCGGCAATGTCGGCGGCGACAAAGGGCACGGCGTCGACGTCGTTGCCGTACTTCATCTTCATCTGGTGCAGCCGCTTGTGCACGTCCTGCATAAAGTTGTGGAAGTGGATGCGTGTCTTGGAGCGGACGGCGCTGGGCAGTGTGTCATAAAACAAATCCATCAGCATGGTCTTGCCGCTGCCGACGTCGCCGTACAAGTACAGACCCTGGGGCAGGTTCTCGGGGATCTTGCCGATCGCCGCCTGCTTGGGCCCGCTGCTGCCAAAGATGGACCCTAGCAACGACTTGGGCTGAGGCTTCAAGCTCTCAATGTCTGGGTGGACGACGTCGGGTGCATGGTAGTGGCACAGCTCGTCGTGCATGTGCTGCAGGCTCTCAATAATCCCCCTCTGGTGCTCGTCGTTGCGCAGCCGGCCAGCGTCGACGCGCCGGTCGTACTCTTGCAGAGGGCCGATATCATCGTGTGAGGGCTTGGCTGTGTTCTCTTCTGCTACCGTGGCGATGCTCGCATTGTTCCTCTGCTGGCCCGTTGTCCGCGCACGTGTCAGCGCGGCAGATGGTGCCGATAGTGCCGAGCTGTATTTCGAGGAAGCTGTCGGCCGGGTTGACGAGATCGCCTTGGTCTGCATACAGCGCGCGCATATTGTCGTCGAGGGAGGGAGTCCTGCGCCGAAAGTCGAGGCCGGCGCTTGTGGTGAAAGTGGCCGTTGTCGGAGTGGTGTCGGTCGCCGCGCAAGACCTCGGCGCACGGCCGGGTAGATGGAGGAGGGAGACGACGAACGGGCAATCATTGCATCGTAGGTGAGAGGTGTGTGGTCGGAAAGAAGTGTCGCAAGAAAAGACAAGAAGTCGCAGGGCTGTGTCGCGAAAAGGAAGTTGGCGATGTTAACAGTAAAAAGGCAAGAGGCAAGAGGCAAAAGCCGCAAGGAAAGAGGGCGAATTAGTCCCGCGGCACGTTTTTGCGGTTTTGCGGTTTTGCGGTTTTGCGGTGCGGTCGTGCGGCTTTGCGTTTTCCTGGGGAAGTTTTTAGTTACGACAGGCAGGAACAACCGGCTTCTGGTTGGCTGGTTCTACTGGAGGCGCTACTTTTAACACTGCCGAGACTGCTGTAAACCCCTCTTCCAGCGCCCTCTACAAGGAATAACGTCACCGATGCCGCTGTAAGGGGCGGAATTTAACGGGAGAAAAGGGCCCCCAATCACTGTATGGTACGATGTCTGCAGCAAAATGCCCAGAAGCCGCCAATACGTGGGGGAAGGCACCAACACGCCGAACACCGAGGCTCTCCGACAAACATATGGAGTCGAGAGAAGACAACAGAAAACGACACAGGTTGAGTATAATATTTTACAAAATTTATTTTGGTTCGTAATGTTTTACTGCATTATTTCATATATTTTGCGTTATCAAGTCTGTTTACTATTGCACTGCGAACTCAAATCAACAATAAAATGAATTAAGAACGGTTTGGAAACATTTTGAAAATCAATTCATGTTATAAAACAAAAGTTCATTTATTTCAAATTTTATTCATATCTCATTATTGATTAGTTAAAGTATAAGTCAAAGTATGTACAAGCAAATAATGTCCTCCACCGCATCTTCTACATCAATGACACAGCTCCAACCATCGCCGCCGCCATAACAGCCCATATAGATCGCTCTAGAGCAACCGCACTACTGCTAATGTTTGGGATGTAGGGAATACACCATGTGCTTGCCGACGTAATATTAGCACTGTTGCCGCCGCAGACAGTTCCGTTTGTCGTTTCGTTAATTGTTGTGCCATTGAAGGCCAGCGTACCGCCCATGACGGCCGGCGGCGAGATGTTGCTGGATGCATTCTTGGCCATGGCCGAGTACGAGGTGAGACTGTGACCTCCAGCCTCGCTCTTGTTGGCCGGGTTGACGACACCGTACATGCCGTCCTGGCAGTGGCGGCCGGCGGTGCAGTAAAAGACGAGCGGGTTGGTTGTGCGGACAGTGACGCGGAAGGTTGCGAGCTAAACTATCAGTATGCGTAGCAGAGAGATAAGGTGGGCGCTGAACTCACATTACTTTCATCCTCGTCGACGGGGATGAAGCCGGAGAAGAAACCTTCAGCGGACGGTGCACAGCCCTTGTCCCAGGAGCCGAGGGCGACGCTGTGGTTGCGAGGGTAAAAGGAAAACAAAAGAACATCGCCAATGCCGGCTGAGACAGAGTTGGGTGTGAAAGAAAGGCCAGACTCGCCCACGGCAATAGGGATTGTAGTGGCTAGATGTGTAGATGTTGACTTTGCAGATGTTGATGTTGGTGGAGCTGTTGATGATGCTGGTGGTGTTGATATTGTCGAGCGTGTGGATGTGGATGTGGATGTGGTGGTTGTTTTGGTTTTTGCTCTTGGCTTTGTAGAAGTGGCCAGAGTTGTCGGTCTAGTTGGCGTAGATGTGATGAGAGTAGGCATAGGAGCCGGTGTACTTGACGAGACCAATACCTCTGTGCTGAATGGTGCTATTGATGTTGTCGAAGCCGAGAAGGCCATGCGGACGAGCGAGGCAAAGATCGCGAGACGTAATGACATTGTGGACGATGTGTGTGTAGAGATTCAACGATATCAAGACAGTACTTTTCCAAAGTGACAGAAGGAAAGAAGGGTAGCTATCACTTTAAGAATTTGTGAATAAGAAGATCTTCAGTCCCTGGAAAAGGTGAAGGGAAGAAAGTGAATGCAAATGCGGCGGAGATCCGGACAGCTGCAGGACCGCCGTTATTCTTTCCTGTTCCCTTCTTTTCTTTTCTTTCTCCTCTTCTTTACTTTCCATGCTGTCGGCCGCTGCCAAGCCGGTGCTAAAAGAATCCACGAATCTACATTCCCTACCTTCATAAAAAGGGACATGTCGACACATGTAGGGCACATTCAAGCACATTCAATCACACCGGAGCACCACACATTTCCACGGGCATATGCATTGCTTTTTTGGTGGTACCTGCCGCGCTGTTTCCCGGCGCCGGTACGCGTCACTCTCTGTGGTAGTACGACAGAAAAGGAAAACCCTTCTTCACTGTGATCATGTCTTAAATCAACATATTTCCTTCACGCAACGGCGCTCATTTCCTTTCACGGTCGCTTGGTGACTGCACATCTCACCTGTCTTGGCCTCTGGGGGCCGTGTTGTTGGAATGCTGGGGCCCATTCCCCAGAAAAGTAAACAACTTTTGAGAGGTGAAAATCGCTAGTCGAAAGCGAAAACGGTCCACAATTGCTGACCATCTTAGACAAAATTGACGAGGACATGAGAGCCGACGTCACTTCCTTACATTGTCTCCAGTGAGTTTGTCTTGTCTGCCTCGTTTGTCTGTGTTCCTTCGGCCCAAGCATCACAAGACGTTTTTTTCGTTCACCGTGTTCGCCGTGGGAGAGGCGCCGTTTGTGTGCCCTACAACGTGTTTGTATTACGGAAGTATGAAAACGTTTGTATTGAAATTAGAATAAAAGAGTTATTCAAACAGACAAATCGGTTTGGAAGAGTCAGGTGAAGTGGTGAACTTGGTGGCCGACTTACAAGTGAAGAGAAATAGTGGGGCATTTATCGCCTTCAATTCAGTCTCGTCCGCCCACCAAAGCTCTTGACTAGATGCCTCCTTTATATACTCCAAGAAGGCTGTCGCCCTTCATCAAGAAGTCCTAGCTCCTGTCTTCGAACAGGTTCCGTGGTGCAGTTGGTTAGCGCATCGTACTAATATTTCTCTCACAAGAAATCAAATGCGAAAGTCGAGGGTTCGAGCCCCTCCGGGACCAAGATATTAACTTTCTTTTTTGCCGTTTCTCCTTACGACAGCTTTTTTTGCCCTTTCATTTTATACCACGCGCACTTGCTTCAATGAAATTTTTATTCAATTTTTTATTGTTCCATTTTAAAATTCAGTCCCCTTGTGATTGAAGAAAATCCATTGAAAATGTTATCCAAAAGTCATGTCCCAAGATATCCCGTCATTAAACGCCGGTCCTAAAATGAACTCCGACTTGTACCCAATGACTCCCTAACCCAAACAACAGAAAACTAGTACCCAAATCAACTCAAACGCCGTTTAGGATCCCTTTCGTTACCATCAACCCTTATCATCCCGCCAGTTGCCTTGGAACTGGTGCTGGACGAGCGTCTGCTTCGACTTGGTCTTGCTCGCGTGCGAGTGCGGCACGCCCGTCGCGAAACCGTCAATCGGCAGCACCAGCGTGTCGCCGTACAACTGTGGTTCGGTCATGCCGGTCAGCGTCTCCCAGGTAATGCGCGGTTGGCCGACACCCGTGCCGGCCACTTGGTTCAAGTGTTCGAAGACGACTTCCGTCCACGCCGCGGGCCCTGTGATTTCGAGCACATCGTTGTCGGATAGTTTGTCACCTAGCAGACCGCCCTTGAGTTTGCTGACTTTGCCCAGGATACGGTCCAGCATGGACCAGAGCGTCGGGTGGTCGGGCGCGCTGGCCAACGTCCACTGGCAGAACTGGACCTCGTAGGTGGTGCCTTTGACGGGTGGTGAGGAGTCTGACTCGAGGCCGACAATGAGGCGCGTCTCGGCGCGAAACTGCTCGGGCACCCATTCGCCAATGGGTTTAGCCAAAGAAGTGTCCATGTCCGAGTAGACGCCGCCCTCGAGAGCGAGCGCCAGGTAGCGCATAAAGTCGGCACGCAAGACGCGGCGGGGCATGGCTGTGTACTGCTTGAGAGCGTCTTTGGCGAAATCCAGAGTGCCGAGCTCGACTTCCACGTTGGGGATTTCCTTTTCACCTTCCGCTGCATCAGCACCGGTGGTAGGCGGCCCCGTGGACTGACGAAAGGTGTTGGGGTAGATGGGCACCTTCCAGGACCCTCCCTTGGCCGTGGCCATGCCGACTAGACGACGGACCATACTGAGTGCACCGCCAGCGTCCAGCAGTGTGTACGAGTACGACGGCGAGTGGGCCAGCCAGCTTGCCAGATACGTGACGGACACGACAGTCGGCTTAAAGTCGAGGTAGATTTGCCAAATCTTGGGCGGGATGTGCGGCAAGTGTGTCGTCGTCGTGGTATCAAACTCGCTGTCATTCATTTCTGCCAGCAGCGATTTTTCGGCTTCGAGAGCAGCAGCTTCAGCTGCTTCTGCCTTTTGCTTCTTCTCCTCGGCCGACATGCCACCGCGCCAGGGAAGATGCCATCTGCTGCCGTCTGGTACTGAGAGGCCATGGCCCTGATCGTTGAGGTGGAACATGCATATTGTCAGGAGAAAGAGGCCTGCCAACACAAGAACCAGTCGTCGGAGTCGGGCGCCGGCGGTAAAGCGTGGCCGAAATAAGAATGCCGAGGCGCGTGTGGGTGATGATATTGATGACGCCGACCCCACTGAGGACAGACGCGCCGACCGTTCGGCAATGAGTGACTGCCACCGGGACAGCATTGCGTTGTCCTTGAGTGGTGATGTCGCCATGGGGATGGTGATGGGGGATCTGGCGTATTTTTCGTTGTAGTAGTCTTGAGTTTGCCGGTCGATCCGGAACTTGTCCATGCCCAGGATTTGTAGAGACAAAAAGACGTGACGTGACGTTGAGACGTGAGGAATGTGACTGCCCTCGTGTGCACCGTAAATGGACAAGACCCGCCCAAGTCCGTAAGATCCGTTGAGATCCGTCAACGACAGCAAGGAAACTGTAACAGTCTCTACGTGTGCGCGTGTTGTGAGATAAATCAGATGGTTTGATAGAAACGTGCGCAGAGTCTCATATTGTACTCTCTTACACACGATACACACGATGCGCACAACCGTGCAACCCGGCACTCGTCCCGACAGCTGGATGTTGACCGACGGAGAGCAGTGCGTAGCGTGGAATGACGATGTTCAATGTCGAGTCTAGATTGTGAACTCAGTCGTGAGAAAGCAGCACTCTGAAATAAGTCTAATTGAACGAGATGAGGCGAAGCTGGGCGCAAACTGGGCGCGCTGGGTCGACTTTGGTCGAGTTGGGATGAATCTAGCGAATGATCGTAAAAGGCTTGTGCTTCGATACGAGAACATAAAGCTTGGCAGGGATGAAATAGGAAAAACACAAAGATGGACACAGATTAGGATGACACTTAATACTTTTTGATTCGTTTGAAAAAAATGACAATGACTTATTATGAACTCTTATATATCCAGCACATACCAAGAAACCAAGAGGCTGGATTCAGGAGGGTATACAGAAAAGCAGAAGAAACGAAAGAAAACATGGATGGAAAAGACAGCGCGAAGAAGACAAGCACGCAAAGAAAGCTGGCGCTAGGAGAGATAATCGGACAAGAAGCGAGGATGACAGGGTAGCGATGAGCAGCAAAACATGCAAAAAGGAAAACAGAAGGGGTTATATTTCGAAAATGACAGTTCGAGAAAGATAAAAAAGATGACAAAGACACGCAACAGGCCGCAAAAAAGATCAACGACAAAAAGATTGCGCAGAGAAGATGGGAAAGACAAAAAGCCAACGAAAAGAGACCGCATGAAGGACAAAAATAGAAAATGCTCGTAAAGGACGTTATATCATGAACAGATATGGGATATTGAGAGGGATTGGACAAAAACCAGATGCCGTCATTGGACAACAGCTAGTCTTCGTCTCGTATACAGGGGTTTGGAGGATTCCGAGAACAGAACGGAAGGTAACCGACCGTCTCTTCCCGTACACCGCCGCACCAGTTGTGGTATCACATGCGTGTGACAGCCTCCTAGAAGCCCAGTGGCGAGAGCGGCTTGATGGGCGACAGAGGCCGGAGATCGCCAGACTGCCTTGGCGGTGTGGTCACCCGCTGACTCTCAATCGTCAGCGTCGTCGAAAGTGTCTCGTTGGAGGCCACACTGCCCGTCTCGACGGTCGGCGGCTTCTTCTTGGAGCGAGGCTGCTTGTCGGTGCTGTGGCTATGGCCCTGGCCGTGGTTGTTGCCGTTGCCGTACTGGGCGCCGCTGTCCGAAGACGACACCTGCCGATCGATCGCCCGGTCTTCACTGCCGCCCGCCACAACAGCCGGCGGCGGCGGCTGCACGTTGTCAATCTCGACATCAAACGTGTCCTCGTCGTGGTGGTGGCTCACGGTGCCGATACCCCGGGGCGGCGGCATGTCTAACAGCTGGTACTCTTCCTCAATGTACTTGGGTTCGTTGATGCAGCCCTTCCAGCAGTCGCGCCAGTCGCACACCAAGAACTTGAAGGAGAAGGCGTCAATCTTCATGCACGGCTGGAAGCAGATGCACAGGTTGCGGAAGTCCATCTTGTTGCGGTCAGAGTGTGCCAGCAGCAGGCTGAGATGGCACGTAATGGCGAACAGCAGGTAGTAGTTAAAGGGCGGCAGGTTTGAGAGCTCGTCGACGAGCATCTGCGGGACGGTCTCCGAACCAGCGCATTCGCGGGCAATCCGTTCTTGCGCCTCCTTGGGGAACAGCTCATCGGGGAGCTCGCGCAGCCAGGCCTTGAGCATCGAGCCAATGATGTTGATATCGTACAGGTCGTCTTGCGTAAAGAGGTCGACGTCGTATTCTGCTGCACGTTAGCATTGGAGGTACAATACGAGACACGAAATCGTAAAATCAGGTGTATGGGTAGGGGAGACATACCTTCGTCAAACTTCCGCTGCCACTTCTTGATCTGGGGACCACTGCCAGGCACACGGTACAGGCCCTCCACATCCGTGCCCTTGTAGTTGAGGTAGTCGATCGCCCGCCATGGGAAAGCAGGCATCCAGAACTCTGTGCGGTCGCGCGAATCTTCCAGGCGCTTCGAGATACGGGTCAAGCGTGTCTGTTCTAGGAGAGGCTGGTTGATGACCTTGAGCACATAGTGCTCGTCGTCGACAACTGGCTCCCGTTCTGGTGCCCCGCCACTGCGTCCGTTCTTGCCAAAGAGACCCTTGCTAATCATGTCTGCTGCGCTTCTCGACGAGTTCTTAAGACCGTTGAAAAAGGTGTAGCCGCCATTGTCGCGAAGGGAAGAAGGCTGGCCCCGGGAGTGGTCGCCACGGTCGCCGCGGTGGCCGTGGTGGTTGTCCCGGCCGCTGGGCACATCGCGACTCAACGCCCGATCGGCCGAGTGGTTCCGTGTCGACGAGGACATCACTTCCCGGAAGCTGCGGTCGTGCTGGGCGAGAGGCGCCGTCTTAAGGGAGGGAGCAGGTTGGTGTGCGCGCTCGGGCTGGTCGACCACTCTCATTTGAGCGGCGTTTCCTGGAGCGCCTTGAAAACCAGGGCTGGTCGCACTGGCGGCAGGGTTGTTGCTGTTGCTGGTGTTGCTGTTCAGAGGATGGGGTGCGCTGCTATCTTCGTGAATAGATCTGGTCCGTCCGAGGCGATTGAACACTTTCTGTTTGCCTTTCTTGCCCGAGGGTGTATTGGAGGAAGTATCGATTTCGGTCGCCGACGAGACAAGCGATGCCTCGGATCGTGTAGGGAAAGCGACGCCACTGGACGTGGTTGCTCTTTGTTGCGCGTTGTGATCTGTGTAAGAGGACTCTGTTTAGCCACAAAGAAGAATGTATGAGAAGCGTTCAAATGAACGCAATTGAAGGGGGAGGTGAAATAAAAATCAGGAAAGTAGAAAGGTAACAAGGGAGGATCAAGGGTGGCCGTAAGGGAGAGACCAAAATCAGCGTGAGGCTCTAGCCGTTTAGTAAGGGGGCATTGACAGCGGGCAGTCCCAGGCCTAGACGGGCTCCATTGCCACCCCGGTTTATTTGCCCTGTGCTGTGGTTTTGGCGGCCGCCTTACGACGGGCAAGCATATGTGCAGCATTTTGTGCATTTTGCCGCCCGCCACCCCCGTTTGGCTCCTCTTGTTCCTGTCGATCTTTTTGGGGGGAAGCCTGTTCATAAAAAAGCGATGGCCGTGCTTGCATCGTGTGTAGTCATGGGCAAAAAGGTTCCTTACCTGAAGGTCTGAAGTGTTTCGAGTTCGGGGACTCGTAGCCTCGTGATGCACCGTTGTCGCGCTGGTCGGCAAATGGCTGCGCACCGGTGGAGTTGGCGGGCGCCGTGCTGCTGGAAGCGAGCTTCTCGGAGGACTTGGCGGCAGACGACGACTTGCCAAAGCGGAAGAAGTTGGAGGACTTGGAGGCCTTGTCGTCTTGTCTGTGGCGGCCGTGGCTCTTGTGCAGCGCCTGTTGGGCTAGCTGTTGCTGCTGTTGCTGTTGCTGTTGCTGGTATTGCTGATGCTGTTGCGATGGGTGCAGCTGCTGTTGCTGGTATGTCTGCTGTCCCTGCTGCTGCTGCGGTTGTGTGTAGCCACCAAAGTTCGTCGAGCTGTTGGTTAGCGGAGGATAGCCGGGGCTGTCGATATCGTCGAGAGGCTGCTGAACGAGGTCGGCGACGTGGAGCGGCTGCTGGTACTTTTGTTGCGCCTGAGCCTGCGGCTGTGCTTGGGGAACGGAAGGGGGTTGAGATTGGGGTTGAGGAGGCCGACTGGACTGGTTCGAGGTTGGAATCGAGTTCGAGTTCTGGGCCTGGACCTGCTGGCGGTAGGGAGAAGAGATGGGCGGCGGCGACGCAGGCGATCGTGTCGAAGACGTAAACGGGGGGTCGTCTGGGGGGACGATCTTGAGGGTTTCAGGAAGCCTATGATCGCTTGCTGGGAGCGCCGCCCCTGACAAGGCCAGCGGCTGCGGTGCAGGCTTACGTCCCATCTTGGGGGTTCGCCAGCGGCTGGCTGGAGGCAGTGGAGGGAGTGGTTGACTTGTGCTGTCTGGCTGTCTG
The DNA here is from genome assembly GCA_029298735.1 of Ophiostoma sp. CBS 140.51. Taxonomy (NCBI): domain Eukaryota; kingdom Fungi; phylum Ascomycota; class Sordariomycetes; order Ophiostomatales; family Ophiostomataceae; genus Ophiostoma; species Ophiostoma sp. CBS 140.51. Next base: position 65,474 of record JANSLP010000134.1, read on the forward strand.
AAAGTATATTGGGAACTGAAGAGGAGTCGGTTTTGTCTGTTGTGTTGCCCCTTTGCCGCCACTCTCCCTTTTTCTTTTTTGGGACCGCTCTTGAAGGTAAGAAAAGGCTGCGACAAGAACGTTGCACCAACGTCCCAACGGCAGTGGGCGGGCGGGCGTGTTGTGCGCGGAAAGTATTCGCACAGGTCTAAGTGCGTGCGGAGGGGGGGGGGGACGAAAACGAGAAAACCCGGCCTCTGTGTGTGTAGGAATAGGAACACTGCGTTGGAATGGGCTCAGAATGCAGAGTGGCCCAGGGGCAGAGAATAGAATAGGCAGATTAAAGTCTGCGACAAATGGGACCCAGGGCAAGGGCTCGGCGGCGGGGCTTGGGCGCCTGTTTCTAAGATTCCAAGACGTTGACGAGGGCGGCTTGAAGGCGCGCGATAAAGTGAGGGTGCGTGGCAGAGCGAGGGCGGACAGAGCGACAGAGTGACAGGTGATTGAGCTTTGTTGTTGAATTTGGAATTTGAGAAGGCCGTTTGAAAAAAAAAGGGGGCCGAGGATCGAGAGAAACTGTTGGAGACTCGAAACAAGCAAGGACGAGTTGAGGGGGAAAGTACGAGTAGGGAGGATGCTGAGGAAAGAGCGACCGAGCAGCGGAGAGAGGGTGAGAAGCGACGGGCACGGGATAAAAGAGAAAACGAGACGAAACGAGGGACATGCGGGACACACGCAGGAAGCAGGAAGCAGGAATAAGGAAAGCGAGGGCGATCTCGTCCTGGCAAAGATGCGTCTGGCTGCAGCTGTGTGTTTCTTGTTTCTACGACGACTTTGTTTGGCCTCTCTCAAAGTGGTATCAAAAGGGGTGCTGTTCCAGGGCAAGCGTGAGGAAAAAAGAGGGGACCTGAAACGTGCACCAGGCCTCGTCAGGGGCCCTTTGGCTCTGCTTTGAGAGAGTGCGCTGTGAGAAAGGTGCGGAGGAAGCGGCAGGACACTAATAACAACTGGGTTGCTCCTGCTGTTCAACGGCTGAGAGGGGCTTCATTATTACGGCAAGAAGCAGCAACGTTTCTTCTCATCATCCCTTTCTCTTTCTCTTTCCCATTTTCTATTCTTTTTGCGTTGGGGGCTCGAGGGGGGAAAGAGCAAAAGAGGGAAAGAAGGGGGGCTGATGTACAGGGAAAGTGCGCTTGCGCTAGCGTTGTTGGCCCATTCATCTTGGAGACATAACACGGAGGTTTTTTTTAGCTATTGCAGGCGGCGACGGCTCCACTCGACCTTCTGACGATACGAGGCAGGAGCGACTGGCGGCGAAGTTAACGGTGATTTGTATGAGCACGAACAGCGAAAAAGAGATGCTGAGTATGTGTATGAGCTCGTGAGCGGAACGGACTTTTGCCGGTGTGCGACGCCGAGGGAATGGGACGGCCCTGGCGAGCTTCACGGCAACCATGCGAATTCATTCCAGCGATGGGACGGAGATCTAGACTCTTGGTGAGAGTGTCTCTACGCGGATTGCAAATTTATCTTTTGAAATTGGACGGTCCTGTTTGTGAGATACAATGGGATGACATGCGTGATATTCCTTGTATTGGTAGGAGCAGGCGGCGAACGCAGGATGGCGCCGTCTTCTTACTATTAGGGTCTCCTTCCTGCCCTGTCTTCCTGCATCCGCCGGACGCGCAAGTGCGAATGCCGGCTTCCGTTGAGCAAAGGAAGGAGCGAGGGATCAGTCGCTTGCTCGGTGCTCTTAAGGAAGGCGCGGTCCACCGCTCGTACTTTCCAATTTTTTCTTCTTCTTTTTTTCTTTCTCTCTGTCGCTTGTCGGGCCACGGTTGTTCCCAAACCGAACAAACTGCAGTCCGAGCTCGATCGTGCCTTCCCTTTCGGACTCGTAGCTGGGTACCCCTTTTTTGAGTGCCGTTGGTCGGTCGGACCTCATGTTGCTGGATCTCTTTGGCGGGCACGGATGCCAATGGGTTCCTGGACTAGTCTTCTTGCAGACAAGCTTGCCAGGCAGGCACTTTAACGAGTTGGGAAAGGGCTGGTCTTTTTCTTTAGCGGCCTTTGCATCATCTCTCACACCGACGACATCTTGGCTTTGTTGCTGGATTTATTGTCGATTGAATCAGTGAACAGGTCTGCCTGCAATTATACCGTTTTCGTCTCACTAGAGAAATATCTGGCAACCAAAAGACCTGTAGTTCCGATTTATGATCACTACGAGGTTTCATCTAAGTGCAACACTACGGCATACAAGTACAGCTACAGTGAATGGATGGTAAGGCGGGGTGCTTTGGCGGGGTCGTAGGACAATCGATACGCCGGCTTGCGATTTGTCCGCCAAAGCGACAGGTCCTGAGAAGGGTCAACGTGCCATGTGTCTGAGTATCGACCATCTGTCGAAATCCCATCGCGAGGCTACCGAGCCCAAATCGCATCATGTGACTACATATGATATTAGGTAATTCAAAGGGAGGTACAAGCAGACGTGAAGAAGACAAGAGAGAAGAATACTTTGAGATTGAGTCAGTGGCAGGTGAGGTGGCCATTGCTCCTTCTTTTTTGTATTTCTATGTGTCTATCTAAATTCTATCTGCGCGGAGCATGCTTTCTGTCCAGATTGGAAGGAGCAAACATGGCGACGGAAGGAGGCATCGGCTTGCATCATCTCGGTGGAGGTAGAGCTCAGTTCCCAAGAAACGACATAGTAAGTCAAAAGTTAGGCCCAAGAAAAGGCTGCACCCACATCATCAACATTCACCTCAATTAAGCAGCTTGTACCAGTTCGATGTAGTCGCACACTTGATATCGTTGCACCAGGTCAGTCGCTCCAGCTCCTTTCCGGCCTGTACATCCCAGAAGGCCGGATCCGCTGTGCAAACGTTGTCCCTTCTTTCATGTCGCTCATGGTTCTCTCCAGGTCAGGAAGAAAGTATGCCCCGTTCCTTTCCCTCTTGCGGCCGCCGGCCAATGAAGCACAGCGACAGCAGGAAAATAAGCTTGTGGACTTGGAACATTTAAGGCTATGGGTGTGCCTGTGCGCTTTCTATTCTACAGCCGCTGCAACCGCCTCTGCGTCCTCTTCATCGTCAAAGCAGGCGCACTGGTCGACTGAAAACGGAAACGTCAGCAGCTTTGCAAGGTCCTTGACTTCAACATGGGGACAGAACCGGACGCTCAACATTGTTGTCGAGGGAAGGGCTTCCACAATCAGTTTGGTGAGACACCGTCGAGTCATTGGCGGACTTGAAGTTGACAGGTCGTCATCGAATACGTGCATGCCCCAACCGAATATTCGAGACCAATCAAGAGGGATATGCATGTAAGCCCGTGGTTCAAAGTTGCTCGTATCCTTATCCGAATCTGAGTTTGTAGCGCGCCGGCTCTTTTGAGCTAGGCAGCGTGCCGGTGTTGCGTGCTGCCAGTGACTGTACGATGCGTTTTTGACATCATTTGCCTGTGCTTTCGACCAGTTGAATCCGACACCATGACGGCAAACCTCCACGCAGCCCTGGTGGCCGATGCAGATTCGGGATGCATTATCGTTCACAGCTTGCTGGGCTGCAGAGAACAGGAGCTGCGTGTGTGTGTCTTCGCAATCACTGTACCACAGCTCTGACTTGGCCTTCTCGCGTTGCAGGGCTAGAGAAAATCCACCGCTTGTCCGGAACTCGCGGCATGATGCACAGTAGCCAACGTTGTCACGTCGCACAAGCTCGGTCAGGTACATTGAGCTTGTCTGGCACAGCACATGTTTCGTGACTTCATCCAGCTGTCCATATGTGATGATAGCCACGTCCTGTGGGATGACGTCTCTCCTTGCAGTTGCGCAGACGGTTCGTCAGCCAGAGAAGCACTTCCTTGGTCTCCTTGTCGGTATCGTCATCCCGGCTGGGATGGTGGTCGTTGTCGGCGTGGCCGTCATTATTAATATGGTTGTCATTGCCATCCCTGTAGCTATCGCTGCCATTATTGGCAATCTAGTTCGTGAGGTACTACTTCATGGTGGTTTATTTGTCGTTCGCTGTGTGTGCATCGTTTCGAGATGAAAATGAAAGCGAAGATGGACAGGATAGTCTGGAATCCATCGTTAAGTCCTCGCCAGAGGCGTTTCGATAATTAAGTTCGTCCATTCTGTGCGCCCTGACTCATAAATGTTGGTGTTGTTTGTTGGAAGGAGAAGATGTGAGGTGAGGCTGTTCTTCAGACGTCGTCTTGAGATATATCGAGGTGCCTTAGCTATCAGCACAGTAATTATGGCGCAGACTAGTCTGTATATTACTGTGAATATAGCACTAGCTATTAATGTACATTACGCTAATAGCTACACGTGACAATCCCAGCTAGGGCACCCACAGAGAGCTTAGGCATCCAAACGACATCTCAACGTCGTCCAAACGCATCATCACCTGCCTTTACCGGCATCTCATTTCAGAACAAAGCGACGATCGCTTCAACAGTCCAACAGTCGCGATGCCAGACGAAGAGGACAAGCTCCCCAGCGAGCTGCAGCTGGCGACCGATGCCCACGTCAAGTACATCCAGAGCCTCAACTCACGCCAAGACGAGTACGAGTACTGGCTGACCGAGCACCTGCGGCTCAACGGTCTGTACTGGGGCCTGGCCTCTCTGTTTTTCATGAACAAGCCCGACGCGCTACCCCGCGAAGAGACGATTGCTTTTGTGCTATCGTGCCAGTGCGAGAACGGCGGCTTTGCGGCAGCGCCAGGCCACGATGCACACATGCTCTACACCGTCAGCGCCGTCCAGATCCTGGCCATGATCAATGCTCTGGACGAGCTCGACAGCCGGGGAAAGGGCCGCGAGGCCGTAGCACAGTGTAAGTGACCATATTTCTTGCGTTGCTATTCTTCCATTCACATTGTATCTGTACCCCGCGACTAACATGATTAGTCATCGCGAACATCCAAAACCGCACAACAGGCACATTCACTGGCGATGAATGGGGCGAAGAGGACACTCGCTTCCTCTACGGTGCTCTGAACGCATTGTCACTTCTCGGACGCTTGTCACTTGTCGACGTCGACAAGGCTGTTGAGTACGTCGCTGCCTGCGCCAACTTTGACGGCGGCTACGGCGTGCGTCCCGGCGCAGAATCCCACGCTGGCCAGGTCTTTACGTGTCTTGCAGCATTGTCTGTTGCTGGCCGCTTGGATCTGGCAGATGCCGACAAGGTCGGCCGTTGGTTGAGCGAGCGGCAGGTGCCCAATGGCGGCCTTAATGGTCGGCCCGAGAAGAAGGAGGACGTCTGCTACAGCTGGTGGGTGTTGAGCAGTCTGGCGCTGGTTGACCGGCTGCACTGGATCGACCGCGACTCGCTGATTACCTTTATTCTGAGCTGCCAGGACCCAGAAAATGGTGGCTTTGCCGACCGGCCAGGCAATATGGTCGATGTATGGCACACCGTCTACGCATTGGCAGGGTTGAGCTTGCTCGACTACCCAGGGCTGGAACCCGTGCATGCAGGCTATTGTATGCCGAAAGCGACTATTGCAAAGGTTGTCGGCGGTGATGCAGCAAGTCCGCCATTATGAGGTGGAATTATGAGGTGGGAGTAGAGGGAACAGATGCAGGTAGAGGGTGCAGGCACTGATTCTTATTGATAAGGTGTCGCCCGTTGTATTCACCAGGCGCCATTGTCTGTTTTGGCCTTTGCCAGGTACCTTCCTCCAATTAATCCTCTTTTTCTACATTACATTGTCCTTTCTCCTGGGTCCATTGTCATACCCCTGTCGTGTCGTGCATTTCGTTTTCTGCGTTGTATCTGCATCGCATCGACACATTTAAGCTTCGACGATGCATCACATCTTATTCAGAACCATTGATATCCCTTCCAGGTGTTCTGTTCCCATTTTGCTATTTTTTGAACACTCTCAAATGGCGACAATGGTCATTTGAAGCTGCTCACGTGAACTTTAGCGGGCTCTTGCCCTGTACTGTAGTCTTCAGTGCAGTTATGAGAACAATGGCTCAATGGGGAAAGAAGGCCTCGTTACCCCCTTCGCACCTTCCTGCCCTCCCACCCTCCTCGACTCGGAAAAAAGAGAGTTAAAAAAAGCACGAGGGGGGTAAGAGGGGAAGGGCCCAAAACCTTGTGCCCCGTGGAAATATTTCTTGCTCCCAAAACTTTCTCTCCTTCCTGCCTTTTTCGAATCCTTCTCACGACACGACAGGAAAGAACGAACAACCACAACGACGCTCACGCAACCCAACACTCCAACGTACCTTCCTTCAGCATTTTGCTCTTGCCATCTTTCCCTATTTTCGCACCACCACGTCGTACTTACCTTTTTTACGCGTGGCTTTTGCTCTCAGAAAGGGAAACCGCGCCCCATCTCGTCTCGAGCTCCTTCTGCTTCCGCACATCCTGCTCTTCTCGCATCCCGAGTCCGGACGGCGTTTGAACGTCGCTCCTTCTTTCTTTGCGCGCATCGTCGCAATTCGCATCTTTCTGTTCTCTTCCCCCTTTTCTCAGCCGACCCCCGACAGGGGCTGCCACCCCCTTTTTCTGTCGCTATTCTCGTTCTCTCCTTCCATCTCGTCGCTTTCTCTCCATCTTCTCTTCTCTGCACCTTCTCTCTTCTCTATCTCTCCTTCCTTCTCACCTTTCTGTATCGCATCTCGGTGGTCTCCCCTCATATTTCACTCTCTTCACTTTCATCTCAATCGCCATCTACTCAAGTCGCAACTATGGATTGCTACTTGTTAGATTGTGACCTTAGACGACGCGTCTTTGAGCCGGCCGTCTCATCATCTCCTCCAAAGGCAAGTCAAGATTCCCATCTCTCCAAACGAGCACGCTCTAGACGAGCCTCATTTCCTACGGCATGGGGCCTCGTTCTTTCCTTCCGTCTGCGTCTATCTTGGCTTCCCTTCTTTCCCTCCCAGCACTGGCCATTGACCGTGTTTGGTCTCGTGCCCTGATCGCGTGCTTGTGCCTTCCCCATGTTCTCTGGAAGAATTGCCAGATATCGCATCATGACCTTCCATCCCAGCCTCCTTTGTCCGATCGCTCTTGCTAATCGCCTCGTCTCACCAGGCTCTTGCCTCTTCACCAGATCAAGCATCTCATCGCTCCTTCCGGCCCTCTGCACGAACGCGTAAGCGGCAAGAGACCAGACCAAACAGTTGAGATCGATAAACAAGACCGTTGCTTCCTTTGCTCCTTTCCAACCCAGACACAAAAGCACCATCGCCATCTCTTCCTTCTGTCATTTTTTCTGCTTGTCTGATCATCACCCTGCTGTAAGTCTCGTCTCCCATTGCTCTCATCTCGTTTCCTCCTTCCCGCCTTTGTTTCCAGAAAGAAGTGGCTGACATCAAATTGGCCTCAGATAAAAAAAAATGGCTGCTGTTGTTGCTCAGATGGACGTTAATGCCCCCAACACTCCCATCCCTTCCGTGGATTCGTCTGCTGTTCCAGCCAGCGACACCCAGGACAAAACCGTTGTCCCGTCTGTCGAGACAGCCGACAAGCCCGAGGACATTACCACCACCACCACTGCTCCTGCTGTGGGCGGTGACGCAGCTCCCGTTGACGCTGAGCTCTCCATCACTCTGGAGTGCTCGCTCTGTCCCAAGACGCCCAAGTTCTCAGACGCGTCTCATCTCCTTACCCACATCTCATCCAAGGCCCATCTTCACCAGAAGTTCAGCACAGAGCTGAAGGCCAAGTCGGACAGTGCTGCCAGCGTCAAGCTCAAGAAGTTTGACAAGTGGTACGAGGACAGCGGTATCGACCGTCTTCTGGCCGAGCGACTGTCGGCCAAGACCAAGCCCAGACCGCCTCGTCGCAGTCGTGCATCAGCTGCCACTGCCACTCCTGTAAGTCCTGGCTCACAGCCGTTTCTTTTTCTTCATTTTCCTTCTCTTTTATGATCATCCACTAACCACCGTCCATAGAAGCCCAAGGCCCGCAAGTCTGCCAGTGCTGTTGACTTTATCAAGAGAGACGCAGACGCGGCGCAGTCGGCCTACCGCACTCCGGACCATCTACCCCCTCTGGCTCACTGGAACACGGCCCCCACGGCTGGCCGTGACAACGGCTACGCTGTCGGGCGTGACTCCGCCCAGTACCTGCACGGTACTCTCTACAATACCCCTGACTCGGCAAGACAGCGCTCTGGAAGCTACTCTGCCTACCCTGGCGACGCCAACGGCAACGGCGGTGCTATTGGTGACAAGTCTATTATCGGTAACTATGGTGTTGGTGTCAATCTAAGCACGGCTCCCGCTTCCGAAGCTGGTGTGAGCCTTGTCGACGAAGTGACCAAGCTCAAGGGCGTCATTTGGCCTGGCATGGATCTCTTTGATGCTGCCACATTCGACCAGAAGCGCAAGCGCAACCAGCGCAAGGACGATGCAGCCATTAGCCTGCTCAAGCACACCTCGCTGACCGTCACCCCCACCGAGCAAGTCTGGGGTCCCCTTGGCGACATTCGCAAGGAGCGTGATATCTACGCCAGCCCGTCGTCTGTCGAAGGAAGCCCGCCAAGCACGCCGCCACCTCGCAACAAGCGCAAGTCGCGCGGTGGTGGTCGAAGCTCTGCTGCTAATGTTGCTGCAGGCAATCACATAACCCCTCTGACCATGAAGACGGAGGGCGCAGAGAATGGCGAGCCGCCAGCCAAGCGCCGCAACGTCCGTGGATCGGGAGCTCGGGCAGCATCTGCAAAGGCCCGCTCGACTCGCTCATCCACCCAGGGCACGATTGACCAACCTGCTGCCGCTACCAGCAAGCCGCCCCCGCCAACTCGTGAGACGTCAGCTGAGATTGAGGAGGCTGTCTATGCCCTCCAGGGCAATCACAAGCCGCCGCCGAGACCTACCTTTAACGTCTACTACGAAGGCACCACTAACAGCCAAGGTAACAATTTTTGCGGCGTGAACTATGCTGATGATACCGAGGATTTCAAACTAGATCCTCGCCTCTTCGATTTCGATGATTGCCAATGCGATGATATGAGATGCTGACGTGAATCTCAGTTGATCCTCAAGCATCCCTCGCCGATGCGACCCACACAAGGTAAGTGTTCTTCGTTTCTTTGAGCCTGTCTTTGATGACTCGTTGCTAATACATGATACAGCTTCGATTCTATTCTCAACCGCCCAGCTCTCCAGCAGCTGGACTCGAACCTGGCCATCTCGGAAGGATCGTCCTACTTCAAGACCAACACCACATCTAGCCACTTTTTCGCTCCCAATGGCAGACAATCGCCGCATCTGCCCCCTTACCATACCATGCAGCCGCCCAACTACGCCAATGGCTACCAGGGCATGACCAACAACACTCTGAACCCGCTCAACACGCAGCCTCGTAGTGGCGGTACCAACAACTTGTACCCGCCGTTTGACAATCAGATGTTCAATCCCAACACTGGCACTGTGCCTGATGGGACAAACAATGCCACGTCTTTCCATGCTCCTCCGTCTGACAACCGTCGTATGGGGTACGGTGGCTTCGGAATGGATGCGACGGGCAGTCCGTTTGGGTACGACAGCCAGCGCGACCCGACGCTCCGGGACAACAGCTACACCGACCCAACGTTCCAGGGCACAGGCCGTCTGTTTGAGATGTGAGGTCAAGGGTAGATGGTAGATGAAGTATGGCTTGTTTTGTGCGTTTTGCTGGAGTTTTGCGTTTTTCTTTTCTCCTTCATGGTCGTTTTCTTTTTCATTTTGGTCTTTTTATGCGGGCAAGAAAAGATCAGAGGATCGTGAGATCGGGTGGCGGACATCTCACAGCAGCGACACGCACCAGACGGTAATGGGAGGAACGGGAGGCACAAAGAGTAATAGGAGGATATGGGATACACCATCATGTGCATGTTTACTGCGGTCTACTTTCTATTTCCTTTTCTATTTTCGTTTTTATTTTCTCATTTTTCATGGTCTTTCTTTTCTCTGTATTTACCAGCATGGTTTTATCTTCTTTATTACACGGAGTTGGGGCGGCAAAGGAACAAGGGTACAAAGGGACAGAAAACATAAAAACAAGACAAGTGTTGTCTCGGGATAGCAGGCATCGGATAAGAAATGAGGGCAGGGCAGTTATCAGTTCTTCCTGACGTTTATATTGCAAAGAAGAGTCGGTCGTATACTAATAGAATTTTCAACTTCTTTCTTCAACTCTTCTTTCGTTTGACTGTAAAGGTGTGCAAATAAGAGATGTCTGTTCCAACCTGAAGCAAGCTGGCCATACACGAAGAGAAGGAAATGACATTATTAACAACGCTGAATATTCTGCGTGCGGGTCGACAAACAGTACCGGGCCCTTGCTTGCGTCGTCTGATAGACTTAGTAGCGAGAGTGATGACGCGACCGACATCGGCTTCAGCACAGATCATGCACAACAGAAGACAGACAGGATAATTCAAGATTGTAGCATGCTTCTTCTTCTACTTGAATGGAAACTTTTAAATAACATTGAATAACATTGTCAACGCAAATCGCCCGCTATGAAGATACAATTATATTTACATTAGAAGAAGGCCGTCTACAACTGCTCAATACTCGAGATCAAGTGGTCCAGCTGGTCTTCTGTCGTCGTGTTTGTCTCCGCCGCCTCTGCCGACAACACATCTTTTGCCAGTCGGACTGCCGCCTGCAGCCGTCGTGCCCGCACGTCCTCTTCCATTTCGCGGGATTTGCGGGCAGCCACGTCGAGGACGCGCTGGGGGATGCGAGCGAGGCGGGCGACGTTCAAACCGTAGGAGCGGTGGGCCATGCCGCGGCCGACTTCGTAGAGGAAGGTAATCTCTTCGGCGGCGCCCCCATCGGAGCCGACGTAGTCGGCGGAGGTGGGGCTGTCGTCGCCATCCGCGTTGCTGTCGTCACCCTCGTTGCCCGCCCTCGACCTCACCGGCTTCGCCAACTCGGACGATGTCTCGGGCTTTGTGGCTGTAAACCGCATGTGCACATTCTGCACCACCCCCCGTGGCGGCCCTAACCCCTCGGCCACCCGCCCCAAATTCTGATAGTGCGTGATAAACAGCGTCAAACACTTTGTCTCTGTCGCCACATGTGCCAGCACGGCTTGTGCAATGGCGGCGCCGTCGTGGGTGCTCGTACCTCTTCCCAGTTCATCCAGCACGACCAGCGAACGCGGTGTTGCCGCCCTCAGGATCGCCGCTGTCTCGGACACCTCGACCATGAACGTGGACTCGCCGGCAAACAGGTTGTCACGGGCGCCCATGCGAGTAAAGATGGCATCGGCAAGCGTCAAGCGCATAGCGTCGGCCGGCACGTACGAACCAATCTGGGCCATTAATGTCAAGAGAGCGACGGCGCGGACAAACGAGGACTTTCCGCCCATATTGGGGCCCGTGATGAGGAGGGCATGGGGGCCAGCTTCTGTCGAGTCCGAGTCTGAACGGGAGCCGGAACCCCCCAGCTTGGCCGTAAAGGGAATGTAGCCGGAGGGCAGCGTATGTTCCGCCACAGGGTGACGACCACCTTGAATGTCGAGTGTGGCTGGTGTATTGTCATCCGTCGGCAAGAGTGTCGGCTTGCAGTAGCCCGGCATAGCGGCCACGCGGGCCAGCGACAGCAGACAGTCGAGCGTCGCCAACGAAGCCACGGCGTCGCGGAGCGGCTGGTAGCAAGCAGCCAGTTCCGCGAGGAGTGCAGCGAAAGCGGCGTCGCAGGCAGCAGCCAACGCTTCCTTGTGCTGGTCGCGTTCTCGGATGAGACGGACGACGGTCGGCGTGTGGAACCGCGACGCCTTCTTGGTGCCGCTCACCTTGATCCAGGAGGCAGGCACCCGGCGAATGTCTGTATTGAGGACTTCAACCAGGTACTCAATTCCGGCCACCGTGACGTACGCCGGCTTGTACTTTTTGTTGAGCGTCTCGGCAATCTCGGCGCGGTGCTCTTCAAGCTCCATCTCCACCGCCAGGATAGCCACCTTGTAGTTGGCAATGTCGTCCGTCTCTTCGGATTCGCGGAAAAAGGCATACTTGTCGTCCTTGCGAGCGGCGTCGCCATTAATCTTTTCGAGGAACGAAACAACAGTATCGTGGATGGCGGGCAACGAGTGAAGGGCGTCGCGAATCAGGGGCGACTTGAAGCCGTTAGGACTAAACTCGACGGCAGCAGCCGATGTCGAGGAGACCGTACTGATGTACGCCGAGGCGATGCGCTGGAGTGTTTGGAGGACGGCTACCAGTTCGGGTCGTGTGCATTTGCCGTAATAGATTCGAATGAGGCTGCGTTCCAGGTCGGTAGTGCGCGTGCTTGTCAGCAGAAGCTCGAGCTTTTCACGACGACCAGCGCCGTCCGACTCCAATAGTTCTTCGACAGCGGCTACGCGAGCCTCGAGTGGCCGACGGTCCAACAACGGTCGGCCGATCCATTTTCGCAGCAGACGGTGCCCTGGCCGTGTCGTTGTTTTATCTAAAGCCCACAGCAGACTGCCTCGCAAACCGTGGTCTGTGGCATTGCGGTACACTTCGAGACTCTCGAGCGTCGTGCCATTCAACAACATGTGCTGCCACGTGCTGAAAGCGGCAAAGTATTTGGTGAGGTCAAAGATGTGCTGCAGGCCATACTCGGTCAAGTGGGTAATCATGGCCGAGAGGCAGACCGTGACGGGAGGAGGGAGTGACAAGACGGTCTCCAGCAGCTTGGCGCGGCTCTCTGTGCTGTCGCTGTCGTTCTTCTCACTCTCATCCCTGCCCATCTTGGCCAGACTGTCGGCATAGAACTGGGTGACACGCGTCTGCGCATCGGCCTGGGCCCCCGCTGCGACTCTCTCCACCCTTGTGCGGTCGCCAAAGACATTGGACGCGCTCCCCGACAAGTGCTGCACCAGTTTCTCGGTGGCCCGCGACAAGTCACCCACTAGCAGCAGCTCACACGGCGCAATGTGTAAGAGGCGGGTCTCAATCTCGTTGCGCATAAACCCGTCCTCGAAACTGTCGTACAAAATGTCACCCGTCGCCGGCTGGACGGCCAGCAGGCCGACATTGACCTTTTCGTCCGTGCCAATGCCCCCAGCACTCTTCTCTGTGAGACACAACAAATAACCTGCCGACGTGGTGGCGGTGGTGGTGGTGGCCTCCTCACCCAGACTGGCCTCGTCAATGTACGTCCCTTTGGTGTACACACTCGTCAGCTGCCGCACAAACGGCGCGTTGCGGTTGTCGCCCACTTTTTTTAGAGCGGCTGTCTCCATCTGCCGCACCACGCCCACCTTGTGGCCCGCCGCCACCAGCCGCTTGACATGCACGGGCAGTCGCGGGACGGGGAAACTGGCCGAGGCGAAGCGGTCCAGGTGCGCCTCGGACGGGTGCTCGTCGTACCGCATTTTTCCGGGTATGCACACAATGCCCAGTGTGCGGGCGGCTGTGCGGGCGTCTTCGCCGTAGATGCGAAACTTGTAGCCGACTTCGACGACCAGCAAGGTATCGAGGTGTTTGCGTTTGATGGCGAGGAACTGCTGGTCGCCGGGGGTGAGCTTGCCGGGTGTCTTTTTCTTGCCGGCGGCAGAAGCAGGCTTTGGCCGGTCTTCTTCGTCGTCGTCGTCGCCATCTTCTCCCTCACCATCCTCTTTCTGTTCATCGTCACCGCCCTTGCGCCTCAACCTTGTCAGACTGTCCGGGTGCCCCAGCTTCTTGACAAACTTGCGGTGTAGCTCGGCCTTTTTGCGTTTGGTTTCGGCATCGTCCGAGTCAGAGGAAGAGGAGGAGTCGACTTCTTGTGACTGTCCGTTCTCTTTTTCAGTGCGTTGCGACCGCCGCTCGTCGTAAATGTAGCGGTCAGCCCGGCCGGAGCTTCGTAATGGGGACACTACTGTTGTCGCTGTAGTCTTGGGCGGGGCATCGTCCACAGTGTCGTCCTTCTCAACTTTTGGAACAAAGTCATCGTCGCCGTCATCTTCGTCCTCCTCATTCTCCTCGTTCTCGTCAGAGCTCTCCCCTCGTGCCCGCTTCACAGCCCGTGCAAATCGACTGCGGGCGACAGTCGTAGACTTCTCTGTATCGCCATTCTCGCCATTGGTGTCATTCCCCCGCCGCCTCTTGTTCTGGTCGACTTCGTCTTCCAGTGGTCGTTTTCGGGAGGGTAATGACTGGGAGGGTGGTTGGGATGATTTCGACTTGAACTTTGGCTGGGAAGATTGTGACTGCGACTGCACTGGGCTCGACGACGGCAGTGCATTGCTGCCGGACGATTTCGGTGTAAAGAAGCTCGTAAGCGTCGCCTGTTTCTTTTGCGACGGGCGTGGAGTCGACATTGTGGGTGTGTCGGCTGGCCGAGTTGTTTGTGTTGGCTGTCGTTGATTGTCGTCAATTGCTGTCGATGTTGACGGTAGTGTCGCCTGTCTGCTCAATTTGCCCCAGGCTCAGCGACCGTCAAGCTAGAACGCGTCTTTTGAGGAGACGCGTTGAGTGGTCCTGTAGGCGCTAGTCACTGAAAGGTGCTAGTGTGTCGTTGAAATTAGGTAATCAAGAAGGCCTCTGTATTATGTAACACATTAAACGCATCCGTCGACAACATCTCGACAGAAGTCGACAATGAAGATGGCGAGGGCGACAAAATAGCTGCAATAAACCACCAAGAGACACAGTGAACTCGACTGAAGTAAAAAATATCCAAGATAGAATTCAATTTTGAAGAACAAAAAAAGGAGAGAAAAAGCTTCGGAAGAGACGAGACGGAACTATCTGCAACGATCTTGTCAACCAAGCCACAAGTCACAATATCAGCCATTATGTGTCGTTTCTGCCTTGATTGGAGCAGTCACTTTGATGGTCTACTTCACTTTCCCCGAGACGGCCTACAACCGCAGCTATGACGCACATGGCACTACGACAACTCTTCA